>KN472144.1:12623-35439 GCA_000787095.1 Periophthalmodon schlosseri | reverse complement strand
TGTCTGCGCAGGTGAGCCTGGGTCTGTCTGCGCAGGTGAGCCTGGGTCTGTCTGCGCAGGTGAGCCTGGGTTTGTCTGTGTGTCTTCCTCCGCCATCAGCATGTACAGTCCTCACGGTGCATTTAGCCACAGGTGAAAGAAAAGACCTCTGCGTATAGGGGGAGCGAGCGCATGCGCACGTATTCTGTCTGCTTGAATAAGTTCCGCGATCAGCTGATGGATTCTCACGTGGCTCATGGTGTTTGTGGCGAATGCTGCGCAGTGTTTGTGAACAAGACCGACCCTAATTTAAAGTAAACAGAACTAAATCTAGTGCACACTAACAAAACGACCTAAAACGGACACAGAACTACAACCAAAGGCACAGAGCTCATGACATGCCCAGTTTGCAGCCAGGAGGTCGTGTGGGTCAAGGACATGCAGCAGAGAGGAACTGTTGTGTCCACTGCAGGTTCACCCAGGTCCTACATCACTGAAACACCAAGCAGCAACCTCCAGAGAAACAGGTATCATCTGTCCCCCACCTCTGGCTCCACAGCTGCATATCGCTGTTCCAGGTAAAGCTTCAGAGAACCAGCCTGCCGAGACTGAACCGGTCACACCTGAGGTACTCCCTGACTCCAACCGGCAAGTTCCACAGTCTGAGAGATGCTAATCTGCCCAAGTCAGAAAAACACCCGAAAGGCGGTGTCACTTGAGTTGAAAAGGGTTATGGGGCAGAATAATCTCCATCTTCAGATCAATGATTTGGGCAGTCTGCCCCCTTCTGTATTCATTTAAAGTGCTGTTCATATTTAAAAAAAAAGTCACTTGTTCACATGGTTAAAAAAAGACATCTTGTTTGAAGAAAACATTTTCTGGCTTTCTACTTCTGCTTTCTGCTTTTTTTTAAATTGAATACAGGTATTTGTTCATCAGTTTTTATAACAAAACACAAAAATAAATTAGACAAATACAAACATCGGACATCTGTATGAGGTAAATACACCTTTATGAATTTTATTTTAATGTAATTAATGAGTTATGAATATACAGTTCCTTGTTCCTAATAAGAAAGAGGGATGCAGTGGTATGTGGGGAGGACAATAAAAGTACCTTGATTAGTAAGTAGTACCTTGAAAGTAACTTGATTTGAACATGGCTGTGCCTCGTCTCTGTTATGAAGCCATAAAACTAGTATAGAACAGTTATCCTACTCAAATGCCCAGTTCTGAGTGAGTTAAGCCTGGGCCGCTTGGAGCAGCAGCTGACAGGAGGAATCTGATCCCTGGGCTTTCCAGCAGCGCACCCTGTGCACTGGGGACATTTCTGGCACAGAGCGGTCACAGTCTGTCCACTCTCCTGCCTCTATACTCGCCGTATTCGCTTTCCCATCTTTCATTGCAGCTTTTCATTAACTAACAACAAGACACTGACTGGATGAGAGGTTGCATTCTCATTCATTTGTCGCTGGAAACCACCGTGCAAAATCTGGACCACAGAAATCTCTCCTCTGTTCACAGCCAGACCGGCTGTCAGTGAACTTACTGTAGACTCTCAAATTGTCTTGGATTCATAGATACACATTTGATCTATCATCAGTTAGATCGTTAAACAAAAATAGTTTGCCTTTATAATTTAAATGCTGCTGTTTTTTAGCATGAACATTGAAGTACAAAAAAAAGTTTTGAGGTTCAGGACACATTGCACACTCTGACATCATTTGCTGCATAACAATCTCTATCGATCCAAGCAGTTGTAAAATCCTCTAACTGCCCCTAACACCTGCAGAGCGCCACATGATCTACATGATCTGCTACATGGGCGCCACAAACCCTTTCCACAGCATCAGTCTGGTCATTGCTAGGCCTAATGTTAGGCTGTAGGGGGCACTCACTAAAATGTGAATTAAAAATGCTCTAGAAACATCAAAGCACTTACTTGGCTCAAATCTGCTAAATTCGTGCTGCAATCCAACCAGCCACAAGCGCAATCCCTGAGTGCGACAAGTTGCGCGCTGTGCTTGAACAGTTCCCTCCTCCTGCTTCTTCTGAGAGTGGACACAGAGGATCACACCGAGTGGAGCATACTTTCCCCCTGAGTCCTCACACCATTTGTAGCTCACATGGAGGCAGTCACGGCTGCAGACGGGCGACTAGCTGTTGTGGTCAGCACAGTCTCAATGAGGGAGCGCATAGTGGGTCCACTGCTGGAGCCCGCCCAGACACATGCACACCCACATGTAGCTCACACTCGCGCGGCGCCAACCTTTCCCAGTGCTCTAGGCTGTCAAGGAGAAGGAAAAGAGGAAAGTGCCCTGTTTGTTTTGAGGAAGTATTTGACGAGCGCGACTCTCACCCCTGTCGTATGAAGAAGAACACTCAGATAGTCAGTGCCAGTCGGGACATCGTGTTCCAGCGCACAAATTTCCCTGCACTTTCATTTACATCATTATTTTGTCAACTGTGAGCGAGTCACGAGGTAATGCCTCTCAAGGATGACACATAGCGAGAGCGTAGCCTACTGTGATGTCATTAAGGTTGAACAAATATGCCTAAAGGTTGACTCCACGGTTGAGACTCTTCAAACAACAGGACTGTCTTCATTCTGGTGTTAATCCAGCTGTACACACAGGCACCGGGACAAGGAGTTTGCTGGGATTGGCTGTAGTTCGCTGCAGGAGGAATAGACACTGGCCGAAAGTCACAAGTGCACATTCTTTTCCTTTTGCTTATTCCAGGGGGTTGTGGGTTGTCTGAAGAAAATCAAAAAAACATGGTCTTAAACTAAGACCCCCTGGACACCCGTGATCACTGCTATCACGTTTCCCTATAATGCTGATGGGGGTGATTGCTAATGCTCTCTCCTCTCCACTCTCCCCTTTGCTTTAATTGCTCAAATTGCTTTAAAGATAACTGCAGACTATGCCACAGTCTAATTAAACCGAGTCTCTGTAGCACACGTGTCATAGAATAAACTGTGAATCCCATGGCCCATCTGCCCACAGTCATCCTTCAGCGTGTTTTATTCTATTTGTGAGAAAGAGAACGCGGAACATAAGGCGCGTGACCTTGCAACGTGAGAAGTGGTCATCGTGAGTAAACAAAACTGTATCCATGTTCCCTGGGACTTGATGTGAGACAGGATAAGTGCAAGATTAGAATGGACGTCTCCACAGAAGACACCCCTGGGAGTAGGATGCTCTCAGCGACTATACTGTTCCCATGGCCCTGTGATCTCGCTAAGAGACAAAAAAAAAGTTCAAAATCAAGAAAACTCTGCATACAGTCAATAATAGTTTATGTTAATGTGTAATTACTACAACTAATAACGTTTTAACCTGAACATTCTGAATTATTCTGGTGAAGAAATAGCACATTTACATAGGCCTGGTTACTTTGATTAAGTAACAAATGCATTCGTCAGTAAACCAAGTAACTAATAAGTACTTACTTTCTCACAAAATACATTTTCACTGCCAAATTACAAACTGAATTGAATTTACAGGAATTCCCACCACTGCAAAGTACCGTAGTAGTAGCAGAATGTACTGAATGCGGTCACTAAATTTCTTTGATACACTGGCTCCCTCTTGTGGTCGAAATGAGAACACCATTGAAGCTTTTCTGTGCCATTAAGTCATTTCAGTTCAGTTGTTTCTTAGTCATTTATTTGCTATCTGTTATTATTTTTGAAACATTTTCAGTGCATGCGCAGTTATGGATATGTTTCATCCTTTTTTTCTCCACCGCACGTGCATGTCTCATAAAACACATCTGATCTAAATAGAACTACTTACATCAGTTGCATCAAAAATTACAACAATATAAACATGAATCATTTCCTTAGTGTCAGTATAAATATAGGTCTCCAATCAGGCCCTTATGTAATTACAATAAACAGGTTGTTCAAGTGTATTGTTAGTAAATTAGTATTATTTTTACTATAGCTTTGTTTCTTCAGAGGCAGCAGTGACGTGTTCAGGGACTCAGATAAAGGGCATTTCTCACCAACTCCTTCCTGTTGTTTTCACCGGCCTTTTGTTTGGTCACAAGGCTCAACATGCTGTTCTCAGAGACTCAGAGGAACACTTGAGTCTGAGTACGTCCAAACACACCACACCAGCCTCATACCTGAGGCGCTGCAGGGGGACCCGGTGTCGATGTTGTTGATGTCCGAATGGGAACTTGTCACCTACCCAAGGGTCTCTTTTAATAGCAAATTATCAATCCTACTTTGCATTATGTATTTGTTTGTTTTGTGATGTATTTTTGCATCAAGAGAAAAAAGGAATTCTTGCTTTTGACATTCTTGTCCAGGGCAGACACAACAACAACAGGAAAAAGGGTCGTTTTCACAGGTGTCAGGAAGCATGGGAAATAAACAAGTCGAATACTGGAAAACACTTTTGTACAAGTCAAGAGTCAAAGGTGAGACCTCTGGGAAGCACACGGTGATTTAGTGATGAGACCATGCCTCCAGCTCTGTACAGGCAGAACCTCAGATCCAGAGCCATACTGAATATTGAATCAGATCCACAGCCATACTGACACTGAATCGAACACTGAACACTGAACACTGAACACTGAACACTGAACACTGAACACTGAACACTGAACACTGAACACTGAACACTGAACACTGAACACTGAACACTGAACACTGAACACTGAAAGAGCCATACTGGACACTGAATCAGATCCAGAGCCATACTGGACACTGAATCAGATCCAGAGCCATACTGGACACTGAATCAGATCCAGAGCCATACTGAACACTGAATCAGATCCAGAGCCAAACTGGACACTGAACAACTATCAGCTATGAACCATGTGATATTACATGACAAGATCAACATTCCCATAGTTTAAAACTGAGGGAGTGACAGCCAAGAATGTCTTTGTATAATTTTCTCTTTTCTAACAATCAAAATGTGGATAATATTTAATGGTGGAGCTGGTGGAATTATTCACAGACAGGAACAATTGTTGTCAGCTGAAAATACTTAATGACACATAATTAATATCATATTTTTTCCAGATTAAAATTATGAGGCTCAACATTTGTGGGTTTGATTGGGTTTGGGGATGCAAGCCCCACAATATTCAAATCAAACTGCATACTTTTTAAATTTTACCTTTAAAACATTAAGAACAAATTCATACACACATATTCATGTGAGAATGAGTATTTCTATTTGTAAAAAAGCAATGGTACTGTGTTATGCACTGACTGTTTAATTATTATGATTATAGTGCATTTGCATAAGAATTAAAATCCTCTCAACAAACAGAGGAACAAAACCTTGTTTTGCTATTTGACTATATGGCACTATGGGACACTTAAGGCACATCCATGTGCAAAATTTAAATAAACTTGTGCTAAATCAATATACAAACCATTAACGATAACAATGTTTTATTAAAGGATGCATTTTAATAACATTAACAGAATTTATATTTAGATGAGTTTGTGCTGTACATTGCTTATTGTTTCTGTGTTTTAAAATACATATTACAAAATGCAGTCATAGCGGAGGCCAATATTATTTGAAGTGAATAAAACATGTTCAGATCAGGTGATCCATAAGTTAATGCTACATTTACACAGGTGACTCCAGTCGGGTCAGTGCTGGTCAGTGCTGGTCAGTGCTGGTCAGCGAGGGTTGAGCCACTTGGGAGCTTTGACTGAGTGCTGCACTGTGTTCTGCGGAGTGCTCAGTTCACCAGATCCAGCCTCTGCTTGAAACAAGATTACATTTTTATTATACGTAATTATTCCTAATCTCTTTTTAAATACAGGATGTTAAATATTAATTTTAAAGTGATTTAGGTGCACTGTCTAAGATTCACAGATAAAACGAGGCTACTTTTAATTTGCAGATATCAAATTTTACCTGCTTGCAGTTCAGGTTTGAGTTTACCGGCAAGTTTGCCAAAGAACCGGATATTGAGACAGACTCCTGTCTCTCGGTCACAGATGCCCCCTCTGCAGTTACAGGTCCTGCGGCATTCAACCCCGTAAGTTCCAAAGAGACAGTCTGTAAAAAGAAGAAACAACATCAGAACAGGTGTTATGTCCTTTTCCCACTGCAGATACACTAAGATATCAGAAAATCTATGCAGCATTTATGGAATCCAGTGATGAAACAAGATTAGCCTATGTTTTGTCACTTGACAAGTGATTTCTGTGATCACTGAAAAAAATAGTCTAGCCTATAATATTTCAAGACAGAATAAAAACAGCCCTTCCAGCAACAAGAGACCCCTCTAACTGCAGCCCGCCAGAGCAGCTACGTAAATCAGCACTGCCTACGGCACGCACCTTTGCAGACTCCATATTCATCTCCATAATCATCTTCATCCTTGTAGAACTCGCAGAATAAGCCCGGTCCACACTTCACCCCGTGCATCCCAGACACAGTGCGGTAGCAGTGCTCGCCTCTGCCGGCAGCACAGACTTGGCAACATCCGCAGTCATCCAGGACGGTCCGTGCGCAGCGCTGCGTCCCGCACGCAGCTGGGTTACATCTGTCCGGACAGTTTACTGCGTACTTCACACTGACGCCCCACGCTTCGGCATCGCCCACCACAAGTGAAGATAAGACCGTGATCAGCAGAAAAGACATGCTGGATCGACTGGAGACAGGGAGGGCTGCTGTCTTTGGGATGGAGCCGAATGCCTCTGGAAGACTTGAGTGAAGTGATCTGTAGCGCATCAGGTTAGCCTGTGGTTATCAGCATCCAACAACTTTGTTTTGAGAATGGCTTGCCCTTGTCAATTTCCTCAATCCGGTGTTGTCGTGTTTCTGCCAGTCAGTCCCTTTTTTAGAAATCCGGCTTGGAAGTGGGATTAACTCCATCCAGGAATTGAAGTTGTGTGACCTGATGTCGCAAGTTTGCTTTGGTTTGTTTTTAAGTAACGGAACCCCCAAACCTCGTGACTAGGCTGAGAATCCAAGTTTATAGTGTGGACCAGAACTTCCTAGGAACGGATGCATAAACAAACAGGATGCGACACATTAGAATTGCCTGATCTGGCATCACAAAACATGTACACTGTGAGAAGCACCATCCACACTCACAACAGGCTGGGGGTGCTTCACTGGGGCCATTAAAGACACTATGAAAAGTAGGGTCTAATTTTCAATTAAGCGGCGGTTCTCTGGAGCACTGTGGTCATGATGCTGCAAATGACACTTCACCTTCCTCAACACATGGGGGCAGTAATGTAATATCAGCACAGCAGCATTGCCCTGAGACCACCCCGCTGAATAAGCGCCGCTGACACTGGAGAAGGTTGGAAGTAGATCCATGGTCGGGAGACCTCACTGGGACAGCGCAGGTAGCGCAAAACATTATCCCGCTGGACTTTACTGACAAGGTAACGCACACGGCCCTGACAGCTCTGTGGACACACAAGATCACACACAACAGCCTCATCTGAATGGAACTAGCTCAGGTTTGTGTAGTGTTTAAGAGGCTGAGCGCGAGGGGCTTGGTCGTGTTTGACAGCCATGGAGCGCACAGCGCTGCAGTGCGTTAGCTCCGCTGTCACCGCAGATGCACAATAATAATGAACCTACCGGTGTCTGTAAATGTCACTCTGAAGACAGCCTGTACAACTGATTTTTGTGGGTGCTGGCGTTAATGTAGGACACACTAACACAAATAGAAGGTTTGGGACTGAATGATACAGCATAGCCTACTCATAAAAGCGAGAGATGCACTGAAAGGATGGAGAAAGCGGGGGAGGATGTGTCATTGTAGCTTTCATTCCGAGTTAATGCTCCGAAACTGATTCTGCTGTTCTTTTAAATGATAGAGTAAACATGAAATGCGTTACAGCCTATAGATTCAGTCTTGGAGCCATTTCCCAGGCGCTGCTTTACCCAGGCCTACGTTAAATGATCAGTCTCGCAAACGTCATATGCCAGAGATGGAGCTGTTTTTCACAGGGAGACAGAGCCCAGTTCTGGTGCAGTGGTGCATTATTGTAGCGATGAAAGCCCCATGACAACAGCTGGAACATAAACATCACATCAAGTCATCCTATAGGGCTACTTTTTATTCCAAAACGAAAAAAATCCCTGAAATGATTTTATTTATAATCATTTTGTCTGTTTTGAAGAGTGTTGCTTGTTGCTTAAAAGTGTCACTGTCAGACTAAGGTCTTTACTATATCAATGTTGTGTGTTATTTTTGGACAGACTGGAAACCATATAGCCTCCACAGCCCCCAGGCCAACAAGAAAGTGTGCCACTCTGTCTCACACATCTCTCCTGTAAATGCAGACTTGAGGTTCTTTTCATAGCGAATCGTTAAATTGAAATATTCTTCGATAGCACTTAGTAGTTAAAGGTGCTCTGTGTAACCTTTCTGGAGGCTGGTACCTGCTTTTCCCTCCGTGAAGATGTTGCTTTGCCTAAAATGTTCCTCACAGTATGGCATTAAACCGATCTATTTAGCTGTTATTCAGTTACAGGTGTGTTATTATTGCCCAAACACATTTTGAAAAACATGCATTGTCCACATTGTCTAAAGTTTAATGCCATTTGGTGGAAAATTATAGGCAAAACAATTACATATACACGGAGACAAGCACCAGAAAAGTTACACTGTGCATCTTTATAGTGCAAATAAGTGGAGCAGTCAAACAAACTGTGGCCTTCATTGGCCTCTACATGCAACTGTATCATATGTCAGAACATCAGGTGATCATCTTGACCATAACAACTGCATTCTGACACAGGCCTCTGACGATATGACTCTTTGCTTCTTTCATAAACAGTGAATCATAGCACAATTTAGTCATTTTATGTTCAGAAACGTATTATACATATAAGCTCAGCAGATTTATGTGCTTCACAGACGTTAGGTAACACTCATTTACTAGTGAAATGTGGAGGAGGAACTTAGTTGACCCTTGGCAAAACAACTAGAAACATTTTGTCAGGCAGTTATATTTATAATGTACTAATAATATAATAATAAAGTAGGTAGTACTAAGTGTTGTTTGTTTCCAATAGTTGTGATATATTTTCTCACTTTCTAGGTTCATATCGCACATGTTTATAATGTCCAGTCATGATGCCAGGCCAGAACCCTTTGTTGCTGAAGTGGCAGGAGCATTTCAACAGTTCCTGGGCCACTGAGGATAGTACAGAGACAGCCACTCGAAATGGGGCATCTGCACTTTACAATAAACTGCTTCACAACAAGGAAGTGGTGACACTCGCCCCACCTGTTCAGGAGCTGATTGGACCACGACTGCCAGACTTTGAATGTGAGTCTTGTGCCTCAGTGGAGAAGGAAGAGTATTTGTCATCTCTGCTTCATAGCCAGCGATGGCTGGCACACCGTATGCTGACGCAAACCTCCTATAATTCTGGTCTTCAGCACAGGCTGGTAGTTCTACAACGAATCTTCTATGCACTGCACAGTAAATATCACGACAAATTTCGGACACAGCCGCCTGCCCAGGCCACAGATACCGGGCCCCAAAATGGACAGGTGGAGCTGGCCTCCGAGCCGTTCCTCCCCAGCGGGATGTGTAAAGTAAAATCGGGCACAGACGTTTTGATAGAGATGGGTGTGCGCACAGGGTTGAGTCTGCTCTTCTCATTGTTGCAGCAGAACTGGAGGTTTGCAGCCTCTGTGCACCCGGAGTCAGTGCTGTGCAACGATGTGCTCTCTACAGCCTCCTCTGTGCTGGCCTCGCTGCCCCCTCTGTCTTTGGCCAATGAGAACAAGATCCCCACTGTGGGACTGGACTGCCTTGCCCAGGTCGGTGACTTCCTGAAGAAGACGTCTGTCAGTAGTGGAGCAGGTGGTGCGGATGTAACGGGGCGGAGGCTCTCCCTGGAGCTGCTGCTGGGCCTGGCCATGCAGAGAGGCTCTCTCAGATACCTGCTGGAGTGGGTGGAGGTGGCACTGGCTGCTTCACAGTCCTGCTTTGCCTGTGACTCCCAGCAGAATGTCAGCGTGGGATTTGATGTCATCCATCAAACTCTTCTTCAGATGAGGCACTTTTCTGTATGTCTATTTCTGATTTTAACACTTTCAAACACATTAGTGTTTACTGGGATGCAGGGATGTCACAAATGTTAATATTACAATTATTGTGAGAAAAAAAAAAATCACAATTTTACAATTATTCACAAATATTTGACACCATAACCAAACAACAGTAAAGTCTCAATTTACTTTCATTCACATCATCTTTATAGATGATCGTCTGATCGTCATGTAGTGGACAGTTTTATTAAATCAAACTTTATGACGTTAATGACATTAACAGTCAGATTTTTTTTAAAAAGAAAAAAAACTTTAAATTTAGGTTGTTTTTTTTGTTTTTGTCTTTGTTTTGTTTTTAGTATAGATTGAATTGAAAAGACTTGCTTTTAAATGTAATTTTAAAATGATCTCAGTGATTGTTTTTGAGTTCTATTATGTTGTGACCTGAGTTATCACAGTTATAAATTAACCAAATAATCCTGACATCCCTTCTGAATGAAAGCATCACTATTTGTATTAAAAATAATAATAATAATTGAGGCTTTTGTAATGAACTATGAACAAAAGAGTTCTAAATACAGCTTGCATCTCCAAAGGGTTTACGAGGTGACTGTGTCAATACTCAAGTGCTAAAGAAGGATCTAGAAGGATATTGTCAGCTTTCCCAGGCAGCCCTCTGCCTCTTTGAGGAGGTGAGAATCACTCATTTAACTGATAATGTGAGTATGAAACCAAGTGAAGGCTCACCTTTCTTTTCTTAAACAGGTTTGTAATCTGGCATCCTACTGCCTGTGCTCTTGTAATAACGATGTAATGCAGAGTACAGACAGTGACAGTGTCATGGTGTATGTGTGGGGCAGTAACAGCAGCCATCAACTTGCAGAAGGGACTCTTGAGAAAATCCTGCTACCTAAACTCACACAGGGCTTCAGTGATGCACAGATGGTATGGTTTTCAATAGGAGCATAATAAGATAAGTACTTTTGTTCATTGTAACCAAATACCTAATCATGTGCAGATTGAAGCCGGTCAGTACTGCACCTTTTCAGTGTCAGAAGATGGATCAGTGAAAGCATGTGGAAAAGGAAGTTATGGACGATTGGGACTGGGAGACTCCAACAACCAGTCCATTCCCAAGAAACTTGTGTTGGAGCCCCACAGAAACATGAAGAAAGTGTCCTCTTCTAAGGGCTCTGATGGCCACACCTTAGCCATTACTGTAGAAGGAGAGGTATGTAGTATTAGATACTGAAGGAAGTTCAGATATGTAACATACAAATTCATTTTCCTTTACATTCAGGTCTTCAGCTGGGGTGATGGAGAGTACGGAAAACTAGGTCATGGAAACAGTGCAACACAGAAATATCCAAAAATTATTCAAGGGCCGCTGGTCGGCAAGGTAGACATCTTTTATTTATATATTTTATAAAAGTACAGAGATAAAAGGTGATACTGAAATTCATTTCCATGTGTACCAGGTGGTAGCCTGCGTGTCTGCTGGTTACAGGCACAGTGCTGCTGTGACTGGTGATGGAGAACTTTATACTTGGGGAGAAGGGGATTTCGGTCGACTAGGTGTGAGATTAATCTTCTCATTAATAACATACATAGAAAATAGAACATTATGTTAACAGCATTTCTCTGTCCAGGTCACGGTGACAGTCAAAGCAGAAATGTTCCAACTTTGGTGAAGGACATCAGCAGTGTGGGCCAAGTAGCCTGTGGCAGCTCTCACACCATCGCAGTGGCACAGGATGGACGCACCGTGTGGTCATTTGGAGGAGGGGACAATGGTATATACTAAGAACACATACCTGTGTTTGTCCTTACAGTGCCTCATAAAACGACTCTCTGTTGCAGGTAAACTAGGCCATGGTGACACCAACCGTGTGTATCGACCCAAGGTCATAGAAGCTCTGCAAGGTTTTATCATCAGAAAAGTGTGTGCAGGCAGCCAGTCATCTCTAGCCCTTACCTCTGCTGGACAGGTGAGGTTTGTCATGTGGGTTATGTACCGGTAAAGGAGGTACATAGCACATGCAAATATATAAATGTCTATTCATGTGTCTAAGGAAGTTGAATTGACTTGTGCTCTTCATATCTATCACTGAAAGTAGTAAGTCATAGTTTGATTTCTACATGTGACCTCTTTTTCTGTCCATTAAGGTGTTTGCCTGGGGATGTGGCTCATGCCTGGGATGTGGTTCTTCTGAAACAACCTCCCTTCGCCCCAGGTTCATAGAGGACTTGAGTATCACCAAAATTATCGATATCTCTTGTGGAGATAGTCACTGCCTTGCCCTTTCCCACGGTAAAAACATCCCACATTTATACTATGCTGGATTGAGTGATTTTAATGCAACTTTATGTCTTCAGAAAATGAAGTCTATGCCTGGGGAAACAACACAATGGGCCAGTGTGGACAAGGACATACTTCCACACCTATCACCAAACCCAAGAAGGTGCTTGGTTTGGAGGGGGTGTCGGTACAGCAGATAACAGCTGGGACCTCACATAGCTTAGCGTGGACAGCAGTACCAACAGACAGGTATTTCATCTTCGTTTAACCACCCTTCCCTTTTTGTCTGAGCATCTTCCATCATACTGCATTCTTTTCCCAGGCAGTTGGTGGCATGGCACAGACCCTTTTGTGTGGATCTAGAAGAGAGTACGTTTGTTTACCTGCGCAACTTCTTGGAAAATTACTGTGATGGCATTGAGAATGACACACCACCCGCCCCTTTCTTATCTAAAGGGTATGTTTTTTGTTTTTTGTTTTTTTCAGGACCCGTATAGTAAATTTTTCAAAACATTCTGCATCAGTGATAACATATTTACTAACCCCTTCTTTTAATCGTTCTAATCATTAACCCACTTCTCTTGGTCTCTTTGTGCACTCAGAGATCACCATCAATTCCTTTTGTTGTGCATGAAGCTGTTGTCTATCCACTTGTCCTTGGCACATGCGGGTGGCACTGGTGCAATTGTTTTGGGAGCACAGAGCAGGCCTCTCCGTAACCTTCTGTTCAGACTTATAGATACCAATATGCCAGATGAGATACAGCAGGTGAAAACTGAGACTTGACCAAAATAAACTGTAGATAATATCTATTCTCCAAATGTTATACAGTTTGTGTTTTTCTGTTTGTCAATAGGCTGTCCTGAATACACTTTCCATCGGGGCGTCTTTGCTGTTACCTCCGCTCAGAGAAAGAACAGAGCTTCTGCTGTCTCTTCTCCCCCAGGGCCCACATAGTTTGAACAATCTCTCTAAGGGACAGGTTGGTGATGCTTTGTGCAGATTTTTTTTTTTATTATTGCACTTTAGAATGTCTTCACGTGCTTTTATCTGTGTTTGAAGCGTCTTCAACTAGACATGGTTCTCAGCAGCCTTCAGGACCAAAACCACATAGCTTCTTTACTTGGCTACAGCAGCTTTGGGGAGGTGAATTCCCTGGGTCTTCCTCTGGCGCCCGTCTCGTCAGCCCAGCCTTTTTCTGTGTCTAGCGCCGGTGAACCTTATGACCCTTTACACATGGCAGAAATCTTACTCAGGACTCTGCATCTCAGTATTGGATTTTACACGGTAGGAAACTTTGCAAATGACTCTCCTGGACATTCTCTTGGCAGTTTAATGGATGTAGATGTTTCGCCATTATCCCGATGTCTTGTAGGAACGTGCGTTCGGTGAACTGGAGAAAAACAGTGATAAACAGCTATCCACTGAAAGTCACGAACAGACCGATCCTCCGTCGCACTTTCACCAGCTGCTGTCAGGACTTCACAAACACCTGCTTGCTCATTGCTGCGTTCTTTCATCTCCTGAGGTTCTTCCATTTATTTTTTCTAAGTATTACCCGCTGTTATTGGTAACTAGCACTAACACTGTTCTCGCATTTAGGATGATAGCAGTGTGACATTACTGTGTGAACATCTATATCTTCTGCTGCCTTGCGCTGCTGAGACATTAAGGAGGTCAACGAAACTTGTGAAACAGAGCTTAATGGACAAGCAAATTATGGAAAAGCTTCATAGTGAGTGAACTCATTGTACAAATGTATATGCTGCAGTAAAGTCTGATATTTGTGCTGTTTATTCCAGTGGTGCTGTACAACTCTGTGTCTGGTAGTCTGCTGTGCCAGGTTATGTACTCCCTGCTCCTCCTTCCTTTAAGTACGGTACAACCTCTCCTGAGCCATCTGTTGGCATTGCTCGAGAGTCTTAACAATTTTACCAAAGTGCTGCCAGAAACAACCCAACAAGAGGAACGAGAGCTCAAAGTGGATTGTCAAAACTCAAGCCTAGGTAAAAAAAAAAACATTGTTTTGTCTTTGTAAGGTACAGTGGACTCAAGTAATGCTTCGTACACTTTCTGCAGGAAAAAACACATCACAGAATGAAGAAGAGTGTATGTGGGTTTGGCTGTTAGACTTGGAAAGATCGGTTGCTTTGGCTGTTGGCCGGTGCCTTGGTGGGATGCTGCTGGGCCCACCTCCCTCACAGCAGGAGACAGAATCAGAGGCTTGGCTCTCAAATATCTTACTGCGCAATGGACTTGAGGCAGACTTTGAACGTCTCGGTAGGAAGTTACATGTTTTATATGTGTGGACAGTAGACAAATTTCATCAAGATTTTATATTTACATTATGTACTGTATATAGACTCCAGCATGTTATGGCTCACTGAAGAGGTCCTACTTGGGTCCAGTGAAACCAGGTTAACTGAGTTCACTCTGAGTGAAGAAACCAGGATTTTACTGGAGCTGGCCCTGGGGTCTAACAAAGGGGCAGCTCTGAGCCTCTGGCAGAATTTAGAAGAGTATGCTCACAGCAGAGGTAAATGGTTCTCTTTCAGTTCATAGAATAGACATTTATAAAGACATACTCCTCACAAATAATAAAGGAACACTGGTGCCAAATCAATATACAACAAGGTCCATTAGAGGGGCAGCAATGAAACAAATCACAGAGTGAAGGACAGTTTTTAACAAGGTTTGATGAAATTTGATTAGAATGGAGCTGCTCCTCTGTGTTTTCACTCTGGTTTTGGGCTCCTTACAGCTCTCTGTATAGTGACCACAGTTTTATTCTTTATACATTAATCTTTCCATATCATCAGTAAAGATTTACAACATAAAAAAAATCTGAAATTTGAAGTGTCCAGTGTTCTTTTCATTTCTGTAAAAAGATAAAATGATATTTGTTTGATTTTTATTTAGAGTGGGAAAGTGGAGGATTTGCCGGAGACTCCCTACTTCAAACTGTTTGTAGATGCAGTTTGGCTGTACTTCTCAAGCACACAGGGACACAGGAAAAAGCATATTGGAAAAACGGGTTAGTGACACATTTTTGCATTTTCTTGCAAGTCATATCTTATGGGACGTAATTAAACCTTTGGCTGGGAACCATTTGTGTATGCATATAATGCTTGTGTATGCATATAGTGCTGATAAAATCCTTTACACAGTCATTTACAGAGCTTTACAGAGCTGAACAGAACTGTGCTGAGACCTGAGCCCACGATAATGTGCTCGTAATTCAGAACCCGAGCAGCAGTGTTCTGGGTGTGCAGCTGTTTAGAGAGGCCAATGAGTAAGCTGTATCAGTAGTGTAACCTGCTAAAGACAAATAAAAAAGTCTTGAAATCTCAATACTATACCTTGAAATCTGGCAAAGCTGCTGAGGATATTGATCTGATGTGGTGGTTCAAGTTCAAGTTTGTGCATCCGTTAGCAATAGATCTTTCTCTAAAACAAACAAGCCATGTCAGAGGGTTACAGTGATCTGAAATGTTCTTTTTTTGCACACACAGATATGACCCTTGTGAGCAGCTGATGGATGTCTATGAAACTGTGTACAAAGTCAGAAGTGCATTGTTGGCTTATAAAAACGTCCCGATGACCTCACAAGTGCTTTCTTCAATCAAACTGGTAATTCATTTCATATTTCACATATGATTAATTTCTGTAATTGTCAAAATAAGGATTTTGATAGTTATAATTATGTGATGTTAACTTTTAATGTGCTTTATTAAACCAATTAAACCTCACACCCCAGTCTTCTCAGAGCGTTGAGGCCGATGCAGAAATAACAGGCATATCTTCAGAAGATGCAGCAAAGAATTTGGAGCAACAGTCGGCTCACTGCGTTGAGGTGCAGGTTCCAGCAAACCACAATGAGGACGAGGTGGCAGGGGAAGACCCGTGTGGTAATCGCATGTATCTGTCAGGTAGAAGGCTTCCCTGTTCAACTCCATTCTTGGTATATATATATAGCAAAAAATGTTGTGTTGCTTGTTTTTTGTAGAAGTGTTGGAGTCCTTCATGGCCACTCGTGAAGCTATGCATGTACAACAGAATGTGACGGTGTATGAGTCCTTTGGCACGTCTAACCTCCCCGGCAGCGTGGAGAGCCCTGGCAGCCCAGTGCTTGATTCTGATCTCAAGCAGCAGTCGGACAAACAACAAGCATCAGAGCAGAGCTTGTCTTATCCTGCTGCGTGCCATCTGGTGGTGTCCCGCTGCCTCTTTCTTTTGCTGGGTGTAAGGGCGGCATGGGTGGAACCAACTGAAAGGGAAAGTAGTCCTACTACAAGCACTGCAACAAGGTTAGTTTGGAAGTGTTTGTTGTAATGACAGCACTATAGTTTTGTTTCTTACCAATGTTTTTTCATTTCAGAAACACCATGGCTGACTCCTTGCTGTTCACTGATGGTCAAAAATATGTGAGACATTTTCCTTGTTATTCCTAGCATTGTTATTTTCTCTTTGCTCCTAATACATTTTCATTGTTTTCAGACTGGTCAAATAAAAAACACACCTCTGTGTTTCAAAAATGCAATTGGTGAGAAATGGTTTATATTTCCCATTTGCCAATTGTAAATGTGCTTAGATTTTTTTTTAACTTGCTGTTTTTTCATTCATCAAATGACTTTTATGGCTTTCAGGTCTTCCTCTGTGTTCTCTTGGGGTGATGAAAGAAGCTTGGGATCGTTTGAGGCAGTGCATGGGTCCAGCCGCATCACTGTCTCAAGATGGTAGCAATACATCTTATATTGTTAATCAGGTTTTTGAATTTGTTTGTGGAAGTCTGGTCCACATGCCTGAATCATCCCCCACGTGGTACACTGAACAGCCGTATGCTCAGGCAGACCCAAAGGCCATAACATGTGCTATACTGCAGCAGCAACAAAGGGCTGAGGTACATCATATTTTTATGTGCCACATTTTAATAACCAAAAATCTAACTTTGTTCTGCTTTTTTGTTGTCAGATGCGTCTTGAAGCACTTTGTCAGATGTCATCTTTCTTGTCTAAAATGGAGGAAAAAGGCAATAATTTCCCATCCTCCACTGCATTACTGCAGTCTGTTCAGTTACAGTTCCTCTGTGGCTGCTTTGGTTTAGCAACACAGATTATCAGCTTTCACACTGGGGCAAATTATGAAGCACAGCATTACATGGTACTTAATGCTCTAAAATAAATATTAAGTTATGTTAACTCAAATGTTTTCTTCCACAACCCTGAGTATATTATTATTAATCTGTTATTTTCTAATCTAGACTGGTACACATTCAGCTTCCATCCATACACAAAGAGAGCTACAGTCTGCAGCCCACACTTTTTACCAACAGGTGGTGTGCTCGCTCAGACAAAGAGTCTTAGTGGAAAAAGAAAATCCAGGTTAGGATTTTCTTTAAATGCTAAGATTAACACAGCTAAAAAAAAACAACACCACTTATACTCTGCTCTTTTTTATGCAGGTTCTTGTCAGCACCTGCTGTTGGCTTCAATGTTTGCACTGAATTTCTGTTACCAGCCGGTTGATCTGGTGCTTGTCATCAAGTGTGGCATCCTTGAAGTTTTGTCTTTGCTTACCAACAACAGCTGTTATCTGGTGAACCAGGGCTGGTTTGCTGCATCAGCATCAGCACATGCTCTGCTCAATGGGGCGGTTAAATTGGCCTGCGCACGCCTGCTGCAGATTTTAACAGTAGCTGCAAGGTGAGGGTGTGTAATTATTTTTCATGCTTGGTTAGATATAGTATTTTGTAAAACTAAAATGCTGAAAACGGTGTAATATTGTACTTATTATCTTTTTCTGCAGCTCCTGTGAGGAATCTTTACCAGTAGAGATTTCAGTCGAGCTCATGGAAGTAATGTGTGAACAGCTCCAAAATATCCTGTTAACTTTGCAGCAACTACAAGCAATAGACAAAGGAACCGCTGACGGACAAGATCTCAACTCCAGTATCTTTGGTGCAGAGAAAACTGGTGACAAATCTTATTTTAATTCATTATTGGTCTTATCTTTTGATTTACGATGATGAAGAATATTTGTCTTTTTTAGGAATGGAAAGCAGTAAAGTGGTTGAATCCCAACTTGCTGATTTTCTGGTATTTTTGAGGCGCGTCCTCTCATCAAGAGTTATGAAAAGACTCTCTACGTTTGAAAAATGGGTTGAGCCACTTATAGCCATTATATCACACAAGAGTTCTTTAGGTAATATTTCAGAATCTTTGTAAACCATGACTTTAATGTGCATCTTGAGACTTACTTTTTCCTGCACGTAACGCTTTTTCAGGTTCTTCCTGCTTTCATAGCCTCCGGACACAGCTTTTGGCTTTCCACATTTTAGAAAAGTTATTACCTGCTTGTTCTGAACCAGATCAAATTCAAAAGGTATGTTTTCATTGTGTTGGCTACGTACTACCCTTGTGACGATGAGTTTATAATTTTTTATCTGTTTTTTTTCCTCTCAGATTGTTAAACAACTCTTTCAGCTCCTGTCTGTTTACATGTGGGAAGAGCCATTGACTGAAAGGAAGCAAGGGGAGACAGTTGATATAAATACCATGGTAAAAATAGCTTAAGTTACACAAAGCTGCTAACAATATCATTGCTTCTCTTCAATAACAACCTTTTCACAGAATCCTGGTGGTCTTGAGGAATGTATTGGAATTGGGGAGTTTTCATTTGATCCACACAAGCTCATATGCTGCACTTTAGAGAGTGGTAACATTCTCTCCCATGGCTCGGGTGGGAAAGGCTACGGTTTGGCCACAACTGCAATCACTTCAGGTTGTTTTATATGGAAGGTAAGAAGACTTTGTAAAAGGAAAATTGACACATTTGGCAAATTTGCTAACAGTAATGTGTTTCTCATTCCTTCCTTAGTTTCACATCACCAAAGAAAACAGAGGCAATGAGGGCACATGCATTGGTGTTTCGCGCTGGCCAGTCAGAGATTATAATCATCATACCACCACTGACATGTGGCTGTACAGGGCTTATAGTGGGAACTTGTACCATGGAGGCGAACTGGTCCGTAGTCTTCCCTCCTTCACCCAGGGGGACACCATAACCTGTATCTTAGACATGGAAGCACACACTATATCATTTGCTAAAAACGACAAGGTTTGTCCAAACAAGCCCCTATCATTGTAACATGACAGACTCTCCTTGCATCAACCCTGTATTTACTCTGTGTATTTTTGATAGGACCCAAAGCTGGCATTTGAAGGTGTGTCAGCCTCGGAGCTGTATCCCTGTGTTTTATTCTACAGCAGCAATCCTGGAGAGAAGGCAAAGATTCACTTTTGTCTTTGATTGCCAAACAAACAGTATAAAAACTATTACTGAATGATATTTTTACAGGTGTCCCTGCATGATCTTCAGATGCGAGGTGTAGCAAGTAATTTACTTCCTGGAGAGCCACTCTGCAGTCCCCAGACTACTGTTCTTCTTGAGTCCACCTTACAGCTTCTCCATAAGCTCCATCAGTGTGATCACTGGTCCTCAGACATTAACCAGCACATCCATACCCAGCTGGAGCTCATCAGTCCACTCGTAAAAGACAAAGATTTTGGACAAGGTCAGGGAACTAACTAAACACTGGTGGAATTGTTTTCACTTTGATGTTGACTTATACAACTATATGTTTTATCAAAATTCACTTTAGGTTTCTATCAGAAACAAAACTAAGTTTATTTATGTGTTTATCACAGTTTAATGATGTTTTGCAGGTCAGAGACTTGAAAACAGAAAAGACGATGAAAAAGATGTGCCGTGTGATGACACAAGCGAACGGCTGCCACATGGAGGTTTTCTGTCTGAAGCCAAACTCACAGCTCTTTGCACTGAGGTGTGGCCTGTGCTGGCGATGATTGGAGGAGTGGACAGTGGGCTTCGAGCAGGAGGTGTGTGCAGACACAGGCCCAGTGGACGCAGAGCGATTGTACTAGGCATCCTCAAAGAGGGAAGCACACTCTGCAAACTACAGTGGGAAGAAGGAGATCTTTCTGTTAGGTAATTTAACCAATACCACATCCTACATATTAATTATCAGCTGATAATTTCCCATTAACGTTCATAGAAAGAGTTTTACATTTGTCATGTTTTGATTTTCCTTTCTTTTTTGTCTTGTCTGTCTTGCTGTTTTTTATGATTTACTGTTTTCTATTCTTTTCTTTCTTCCTCTTCTTCGACCTTAAATCCATTGAACACTTTCACATCTTTCCTGATGTCTCCAAAATGTATCTGTGGCTTGTCATCCATTTCAATAACTAAGCTACATGAATTCTTGGTCACCTAGCGACACACCCATGATCTCACTGGAGCCGTGCCACACGACCTGCTGTGATGTCACCCGACTTGGAGGCCTTAAGCCAATGGTCCTGTTAGATCTTGTCTACCTCATGGGTGTGCTGGAAGAGCATGGATGGCTAGGAACTGTACCAGTCTCTCCAAAAAAGTTTTCAGAATGTGAAACCCAGTGTTGTTTAGATGAAGAAAAGGAGGAAGACGATATTTGGCAGACAGATGAGCAAAAAGTGGAGCAACAATTTGAGTGCGACCCTTTTCCTTCCCCGACCAATGATGTCGTCAATAAGACTGAGGAATATCAGGATTTGATTTCCCATTCCCAGTCGCCAAGAGGGGATGCTTTTCCTCAAGAGATGCGAGCAGTCAAAGTGTCATACCTCCTCACTGCAGCACTGAAGAGTCTCAATGTCATGTTCAGCTGTGAAAAGCTGTCCGACTTGCTGCTTGTGGCTAAAAAAGAAGCATCAGTTCCCAACCTTGACCAGCCCAAGACTCCCAACAAACAATGGGATGAAAGTGCTGAACTACGCTCAGTGATGCAATATGTGGTTCAGAGTATGGTGAAATGGGCAGTTCGACCCTGCCCCATCAAACAGAGGGTGTCCCTGTCCGATCTGGAGAGGGCTCAAATCATGATCTATAAGGGAGCGCTCAATAGTCTGTGTGGTGATGTCAAAGGTATTCAATCATTAATAAACATGATATTTTAGATACACAGATATAAGTAACAATTTGACTTGCACTTGCAGATTCTGGCCACACTATGTCCTCGCTCCCCATTTCCAAGTCGTCCAGTTCAGTCTCCTTGTACAGTGCGGGATCAGAGGGAACTGCTATATTCGGTCAGTCTAACAGAGCCTCGGTTTCGTCGTCTAACACTGATTTGGCCACATCTCTTCCTATGAGCTTGCACTCAGATGGTCTGGACAATTTCAACCCTTTCCTTCCTATCAGCCTTCTCCAGTAAGTAGTACATTACCAGTAAGCAAAGCATTATTTGCCCAGATCTACTCTATAAGAAGCAAAGAAAAAAAATACATGTAATCTAGAATATATATATTTTAAAATGTGATACTGAATGTGGTCCTGTGTTTTTCTACAACAGAATTAATTCAAATATTCAGGAAGTAGGTGAGGATAATAAGAATGTAAGATTGAAGCTTGCACTGCCCTTGACTAAGGCTTTTCTGAAGTTGTTCTTCTAACCAGGCCAATGAAAAAATATTATGCTTAGTAATTCTGAATGTTGCATCTCACAAGCCAATTCAAACTGTGTTTAATAATAAACCTTAGACAGAATCAGAAACATGTGTGACACACAGTACATTTTTGGCAGGTATGTAGCGGTGTGTGGATGTCTCGTGGTTCTAATGCATTTTCACTTACTTCAGACACATGGTGCTTACGCGGTTCCCTACTCTCACTGGCCTGGTTAGCTCCTCCCCCATGCTACACCCCTGCTTCAGCCTGGCCAGCTCTGCTTCGTGTGATGCTTTCACAGAGCAACAGACTAGCTTCATGGAGCCTGGCCCGTCTAGTACCCAGGCCAGAAGCAGTCTGGGTAAGAAGTTCTTTACAAAGTTTGGACAGTTTGACATTATATCTTATTCATAAGAATGGATTTAGTAAATTACATTTTTGCATGGCATTATAAACCTGATGCAAATAATTTGTACACAAAACGATCATGGTGAATTACGAATGAACTGCTTTTAGTATAAATGGTTTTCACCATAGGCAAGAACCGGTTACACAGTAAAAATGCATGTACACTTACACTAACACACTATTTGTGTTCCATTTTTAAAATGTAAAATTTCTCCTTGTACTTTTTTACCCTAAAAATGTCCTTAACATGTAGGTTCGATTTTTTGCTTTTTGTTTGTTTAATTTTCTTTTTCAACCACCAGAACGGACACAAACATTTGTCACCAGCCGTTTGCTAGAAATGGGATTCTCTTTGAGGCATATCTACTGGGCTATGGAGGCAGCAGGTACTGCTCTGTGTAATGATATGGTCAATACTGTGTTTCATAGGCTTCATTTCAATATAATTTGAGTTTTACCCTTTTCCACACTCAAACATTTTTACAAACCCTGATCCAAATGTTGTTGCTTGATTATCTGATGATGTAGTCAAACACATCATCACACAAGTATTTTTTAAATATCCATTTATCAGTCTCCATGTTGTTTCTGTCACCGACCCCCGGCATAA
>KN472144.1:0-12551 GCA_000787095.1 Periophthalmodon schlosseri | reverse complement strand
TGATCAGGCCTGTAGAAGTACAGAGCACCATAGTATGTTCTACCTACCTGTGCCATCAGACTGTTCCACCCCTGTCCCTTCTGCAGGAGGGGACAGTGATACATATTATTTCAAACTACATTTCTCCATGTTATCTGATGTTGATCTGGACTGATCCTGTATTTATGGATGCGCTTTTGCATCCATAAAACGATTTTACTCTTTTTTTTCTGCTTCTGTGACACAATAATTTCTTTCAGGATTAATAAAGATATATTTTATCTTATCATATCAGATTTATCAGGGGACTTTGACTCTCAGACCATTGAGGTGTTGGCCAGCTGGATGCTTGAGCATCCCCTGACCGAAGAACAACAAGCTGCCCATTCTCCTCATCCAGAGAGGGCGCCAGAAACACCATCTCCAGATGGACCAGAGACTGTGCAATGTCCCGAACGACCCACCAGTCAGACCAATGAAAGGTATCGCTATTTGGCACCTATTACATGATTTTTTCTGCTGAAAAATCATGTAATAGATGAAAATGTGTTTTTTTTTTTCAGTCTTTTGCCTGGGCTTGACTGGATAGAAAGAGAGAATGTTTTAGATGTTCACTTAACCAGAAACCGCCCCCCTCCAGCACGAAGGCGCCGCTCAGGACCAACTCAGAGAACCTCATTTCGAAGAGCAGGTTTGTCTCAGTAAAACAATATTTTAATATTCATACAGTGTATTCATACATTTTTATTTTCAGATATGCCATTAACCAGTCCCCTGCCACAACTGTACCAGCCTCAGACAGGATCTACTGAATGGGCAGAGCAGGTGGAGTTCCATCCCTACGCCACTGAAGAGGAGTCCGAGTTGGACTTTATGGAAGATCCTTATGATGAAGAATCTTATGAGGATCTGCTTACCTCTTCGTTTTTCAATTTAGAAAGGGATGCACTCCAGATAGTTGAGGTACTTTTGAATAGCCAGGCCTTAGCCGGGTGTTTAATAAATATTATTACTTACTTATACTTATTTTCAGGCTGGTGAAGAACACAGTGAAATGGTCAAGTGTGAGCTCTGTAATACACTGACCCTTCAATTTAACAACCACATAAAACGGCGACACCCAGGATGTGGACAGAGTGCTGCACGTAAAGGCTACGACAGCACAGGGGCCTATGTAGATGTCTGGTTCAAAGGCGAGTGTGGATCCAATTTTCCCTTCTACTTGCTTTGCACCTCATGCAGAGAAAAATATTTGGCTGCAAATATTAATGAAACAAATTCCAAACATGAAAGGTAAAATTTCAATACTTGAAATTGTACTGTACATGAATGTAGTTGCCTGTAGCTTTTGTTTTTTGTTTCAGGATTAAAGGTGTCACCTCTGATCTCACTGGTCAATTTGATGGCACATCAGACGGTATGTAATATTTTAACTTAAAACAGTCTTGAATCTAATAAATTGGCTAAAAACAGTAATGTTTTTTGTGTGGTCAAATGAAGATGATTGGGATCTCAGTCACTCAGACTGTGTGTCAGATAAGCTGACAGGACTGGAGGACTTTGGGCTCCTGCTGAGGCCCCTGGGCTTGAATGAAAAGAAGTTGGTGCCAGGTCCCATTGACTTCTCTGAGCCGGACCCACTTGGAGCCCTCGTCTACAACTCTGCTGGTTCTACAAAAGCTGTGGGAGCAAAAAGTATGTTTATAGGATGTTAAACTGACACTTCCCACCAGTGATCTGTAAAATAGAAAAAACTATTTATAGTAAACTGGGCAACATGTTAGCATATGTACATTTTCCAACAGGTTCTGCTCAAGAGCAGAAAAACTGTCTGAGTCTTGGACAGCAGGCCATGTCCCTGAGGGATTCTCAGGACAGGCTGAAGGCACTGAGACGAGTCACCTCCACCGCCCAGATCCTGCTCGCGTACAGCATGGTGATGAGAGCTCTGTCTCAGGCTGCCTCAAGGTGCATTCTTTATTAACATTTGGCACTTCATTTTCTAGATTTATATGTAATATGTAATATGTGTATTCACATTTCAAATGATTTGTCCTCAGTGTCACAGTGGGAAGCCAGTCGAATGGACTAGAGTCTTTGGGCCTGGCAGACATCCGCGTGTTGGTGCGGTTGATGGTTCTCGCGGCTGGAGGAAGGGCTCACACCTGTGTCGACAAACAGACCAGTGTGAAAATGATGCAGACAGAGCGCAGCAGCCCCTCCTGCCTCAACTTCCTCACCACAGCCATTGGCAGTGTCGTGTCTCACAGCCCAATGGCCTACAGACAGCTAGTAGAGATATGCACTCGTGTAAGACTACATACTGTTACATTATACTTGTAGGCAAACTAGCCTCACATGCCATCTTAAAAAAGACTGTTTTTGTCTATAGGAATTAATGGCTGCAGCTACTGGAGTGAATATTGGAGTAATTAGTGATCCACAGCAAAGACTTTGTATAAATACAACTGCAATGGGCCAGTGTAGTCAACAGAAAGACTGTAATGACCAAAGATCTTCCACTTTCCTTGTCACACAAAGTCTGGTGTCTTTGCTCACAGAAAAGGGCATTCAGTGCTATAGCCAGGAGCGATTTGAATGTGAGGCTAATGGTAAGTGCATCAAATAAAAAATATTTATGATTTATAAAATGTTATTACTGTGACATATGAGTTTTGTGTATTTGTCCTTTACAGCAGATGTTAGACAGGAGGGTTCTTCCTCATCCCTGCCTTCATCCCCTCTACCTCACCTGGTCAGAGTAGGTCCTCTGGAGTTATCAAATGCACTGGCCGCATGTGTCTTGTCTGCCCGCCTCACCAACACACACCGACAGTGGGCAGCTCAGCAGCTGGTGCAGGCACTGGCCGCGACTGGCAGAGAGAGCCTCCCCCGGCCCCAGACATACAGTGACCTCAGTGGAGATTTGAGGAAATGTCCTCTGAGACGTCTTGAAGGGCATTACAATAAGGTAATAACCTCTGTATAGTAGTTCCACTACTGCTTTACTATTTAATTCTAACTTTATTTTGCCAGTCACTTTCTGCTTTAAATCCATTTTGACAGTTACTTTATACTTTGTAAGCTTGCACTTTCATTTTTAGGTGGTGAGTTGTTCTTGGAACAATGATCAGAGTTTCCTGGCTACCTGCTCTCAGGACAAAGTTGTGCAATTGTGGAATATCAGAGCAAACGTTGTGGAGTTACAAAACACCTTCTCCTGTGTTGCAAGGTATTTTTTGCCATCTTTGTAAAATAACACAAAAGGTTGTTTCAAGTTGTACATTTTATGCTTTACACTGCCTCATACTTTGCGAACAAAATGTTTATCATGCATGCGTGTGTGTTTTTTTGTTTTGTTTGTTTTGTATTCTGTTCTTACAGCAGGACTGACTGGTCAAGCACAGAGAGATCTGGCAGATGTCAGCACATGGCTCCTATATATTGGAGCGCTGGGGGAGATTTTTTGGCTACTCCAGAGAACAAACTCATAAGTATCATGTACATTAGGGGTAAGCTTTCCAAAAGAGGCTTGATGTGCTTAATGATGATGAGATGAGCTTAGACTTCCTTGTTGCTCTCTGCAGGCTCTCACTGTCATGTGGAAGCCCAGTTGTCCCGGGTCACAGCCCTTTGTTGGGCGCAGTCACTCAGCCTGTGGGGCCTTGACCAACCGGGCTGTGACAGTAGGCCTGTTGCTAATCTTCTGGTCGGACGACTTGATGGTTCGCTCTGCTGGATGCAGGTTACAATGCAGGAAATAGATTTGTATGTGAGAAGCACTGAACTAAACCACTGCTACCGGAAGGAAGGTACAAGGGCTGGTCAATATTGAAATGACACACAAAAAAGAAAAACAATCAGTGGAAGCCCTTACATTTTTATCCTTGCCCTTGTCAGCTCCCCAGTGTTTAGCCTGGCATAGTGGGGATAGACCATTTGCAGTGGGATATCCTGACGGAAAGATCCTTTTGAGCTCCATTGACACTGATGAAGATGAGCAGCCTGAAGTATTGACTGTATACTCGGTTTGTGCTAATTTTACATTTACTTTGAAATGAAATGTGATATCGTTCATTCTTCCCTCTAAATGACCATCTGTTATTGTTTAGGAGGGCTTAATGTCTCTTAAATGGGACCCCACTGGACAGCTGCTCCTGTGCGTCAGCCGCTCAGAGCTGGTTAGGATAGTGGGACGGTCTGGGGAAACATGGGTCACTCTGCACTCTCTGATGCACACGGGTGTTGTTAATATCACTGAGTGGTGCCCTCTCCTGGGCAGAGGACCTGATCCCAGGCTCATGATGGCAGTGTGAGTCAGCTAGTTTCATTATCCCTACTTATTATGATTATATTTTAACACAAATGGCACTTTAAAGAGATCTTCATGTAAATCTTTGTTTTGTAGGGGTTGTCAGAATGGCTCTGTGTTTGTCTGGACACTACCTCAGCCAAATCTATCTAACAACTTTTCCAGCAATGATACCTGTACTGTGAAGGTCAGTTGTACAGTCTCTTTTATGTTTTAATCACGAGCACAATATCCGGAATAAGGAGGAGGATGTCTGTAATGAGTTGGCCTTTATTTGATGCTAGTTGGGCAGGGGTTCGCTCGTCATATCATTTGTACTCTTAGATTTTTCGGATGTCTTCAAATTCAGTCCTCTTCCAATAAATGGTCCTTTTGTATCAATAATCCACTTACCCAGTTCAAATCAGTGCAGGCATCCAGAATGATCTACTTCATTTATTTCAGCCATAGTTTAAACCAGTGTTTACCTGTGTCTTTCATGCAGTATATTCTACTGTATATTTATTTACATGTTATCTTCTTTTTTTTCAACAGGACCGTGCAGTTTGTATGTTTGTACTTCATGGTCACATTACAGCTGTCAAATCGCTTTCCTTTTGTCCCAGTGGATTGGCACTGGTTTCAGGGGGAATTGGAGGCCTGTTAAACATTTGGTCTTTACAGGTTAGGACACAATTGTAATATCAGTGCACCAATTTGCTAATCCATCATTTTTCTAACGTGAAAAATTCATTTACATCCCTCTTTCTTGTCAGGATGGTTCAGTCTTACAGACAGTGACAGGTTTGGGATCTGTTGTCAATACTATCTGGATCCCAAATGTTGGGGTAACTGCCTGTTTTGGAAGATCAAAGGTGAAAAGGATATGAAGTACTGTAATAAACTCAAAATAAAGTGAAGTGAGATAATTGTAAAGCAGCTATGTGTTTTTCCTCTGCCATTTTTCCTTAGGATGTTCTACTGATTTGCTGCACACCTGAGTGGATTCAACAGAACCATGTGCTGGCTTCGTGCCGTATGGCCCTTAGAAGCCAGAATATTTTAGGTTTAAACAGGGCACCTTGCCTGGCTGTGCTTCTGGAGAGACTCCCTTTGTTGCTCCAGGAACAATACAATTACGAGAAGGTACAGGGCACTGCTAAAACGTGGACTTTCCTATTGTGAGGAGCCATAAAACATTAATGCATTTTTCTGTATCTTCCTCATACAGATCCATGTGACATCTGGTGACCAGCTCGTTAACAGTGCCTTTCTGCAAACTTTGGCTTCGGTGGCTGTTGGTTTGTCATTAGAAAAGCACCTGTGCCATTACCTTTTACCACCACACCACAGATCACCTGATCTCCACTCATGCCCGTCTGAGTGGAGCTGGCTCAGCATGTATGCCACCACTGTCCGCACCGCTGAGTCCATTTCCAGTGGCACGGCCTTCCCAGAATCATTCATGTCTGAGTTTGAAGACATTATTGACAAAGAAACTGCAGTAGCTCTGGTGAGTGAGAGATTTAACAAAACCAGTCCTAAACCGAAGAGGAGACTTTACCCGCATTGATTAAAACATGTGTTAATATATTTGTTAGGATAATAGTAAATGGAGCTTCAAGATGGATGAGCAGTTGATGTCTTGGGCCACAACTAAACCAGAGGTAACTGAAATCATATAGTGTAAAGAATGCAATGGGAATATAAATTCAATCATTTATTAGGATTGGCAACATGGTGGGAAGAGTGAAGTTTACCTCTGGGGAAATGGACGATACGGTCAACTGGCAGGAAAAGGGTCAAATCTGATGGTGCCCACACTGGCACACACTCTGTCTCAGACGCAGCAGGTAACCGGGATTTCCACATTCTGACTTTCTCTTTGTCGGCTGTAGTTTTGTAAAGTTTAGTTTACAAAACTGTAAACGGTTGTCTTCTCTAGGTTATATGTGGTCAGAACTGTACTTTCTTGGTACAATCCAATGGGAATGTCCTGGCTGTGGGCGAAGGACAGTATGGCCGATTGGGGCAGGGAAATTCTGATGACCTCTATGTGCCCACTATTATCTCTGCATTTCAAGGTGTGCATTTCACAACCTGCTGTCTCTGTAGAACTGTTTAATGATGTTTACATTTATATAATATTCAATAATACATACAGTGCATATTGTAAAGTCTCAAGGATAAACAAAACTAACATACTGTTCATGATTTCCAACAGGATACGTTGTGACTCACTTGGTGACATCTTGTGGTTCTGATGGACACTCCATGGCCCTGACTGAGACTGGAGAAGTCTTTAGTTGGGGAGATGGAGATTTTGGAAAACTGGGTCATGGCAACAATGAAAGACAGAGACGACCTAAACAGATTGAGGCTTTACAGGGGGAGGAGGTCATTCAGGTAAACATGTGAGCTATGGTTTGTCAGATTAAGATTTTTTACACTTTTTCTTTATAACAGACTGTATAATTGTCTTTTTTAAGCTCTCCTGTGGCTTTAGGCATTCAGCTGTAGTAACAGCAGATGGGAAACTGTTTACCTTTGGTAGTGGTGAATCTGGCCGTCTTGGTCTAAGGTCAACGTCTAATAAAATGCTTCCAGAAAGAGTGGTTGCTCTTGAAGGGTATCATGTGGGTCAGGTGGGACCAGTAACAATATAAGTCTTTAATTCATTTAACTTCATAATTACACTGTAATTTTAAAATTGAATATTGTTGTCAGGTTTCTTGTGGCCTCAACCACACTTTGGTAGTTTCACTTGATGGCATGGTCGTGTGGGCATTTGGAGATGGTGATTATGGAAAACTAGGGACAGGTTCTTCTTCTGCAAAATACTACCCACAAGTAAGAAAGTTGCAATTAAATAAAAATGTACATTTTAAAATCTTACTAAATGTAAATGCAGCCTGTACTAATTCACTGGTGGCTTTTAAGAAAGTGGAGCAGCTATGCAACATTGGAATTAAGAAGGTCAGCTGCGGGACCCAGTTTTCTGTAGCTCTAGCATGTGATGGACATGTGTACACATTTGGACAAGGTACTGTCCACATATCCTTTATGATAGTACTTCAAAAGTCTATGTTCTAAGCTGAGCTGGTAGTTATCTTTTCTTTTGTTCTCAAAGAGCGTATGATTGGCCTGCCAGACTCCATGCTTAAGAATAAGTCAAATCCTCAGGTGATTCCAACTTTTGAAGGGCTCTTCATTGAAGACATTGCAGTTGGCTGTGAACATGCGCTTGCGCTTTCTTCCAATGGAGATGTTTACGCCTGGGGCTGCAACACTGAGGGACAGGTAAAGTTCTTATGTATTATTTTTGGTTGAAAATACATCAACCTATATCCAGAAAACACTTACTCTAAATGATTTTCCAGCTTGGCCTTGGTCATTGCAACCCAGTGAAAGAACCCACCCTCTTAACAGTCCTCCACGATAAAAACATCCGTCAGATCTCTGCTGGCCGCTGCCACAGTGCAGCATGGACAACACCGACTACCTCAGTGAAAAACTCAGGTGCACATAACAAATGCAGTGTATGCTGAGTTTTACAAATGCACTAATCACTAACTTTTGGATGTTCTTTGTAAGATGGTTCAGGACATTTTCAGCTGGGCCTTCCTCAGTCAATTCCACCTCAGTACAACACTCTGAAAGACTGCGCACCAAACATACTGAGCATGCGCCTTATGGTCCTCTACCACTTCTCTGACCTCATGTATAAGTCGTGGAGACTACTCAACCTGGACACTAAGAATCTGGTAGCCAAAACAATCCGTATCTAAATTGTATTAATTATATGACTACATATATTTATTTGTTTAATGTTAAACCCTTTCCAGGTGTCCACCTCGCGTTACAGTTTAGGGACAAATGCTATCATCCGAGGTGAGCTTCGAGGACTCCTGTCACCCAAGGTTAACACTTTGCCCCTGGTCCGCTCTATTGGCCGAACAATGACCCAGGGTAAAACATATGGTCCACAAATCACAGTGAAAAGGATTTCAACCAGGTAAATGGAACTAGATTACTGAAGTCAGAAATTACACATAGCATTTCATTACATTTCTCTGTAAGTGCTTATCATATACAGGTCATGTATCTTTTTCTATATTCACAGGGGGAGATCGAGCAAACCCATCTTTGTACAGATCGCCAAGCAGGTGGTGAATCTGAACCCTCTGGAGCTGCGGCTGCCTTCACGGGCCTGGAAGGTCAAGCTGGTTGGAGAGGGAGCGGATGATGCAGGAGGAGTGTTTGATGACACCATCACAGAAATGTGCCAGGTGAGATTTAGAACAGCAGCCGATGACGCCGGCTGTCACGTTTTATTATTGGTGTCTTTTTATTTGCACTAGGAGCTGCAGTCCAATGTGGTGGATCTTCTCATTCACACTCCGAATAGCTTTGCAGATGTTGGCAGCAACACTGACAGGTGCATAGAGCCTAACTAACATACACCCTGTAACAACATTGCTCTGCTAAAATACATAACACTTAATAAGCCAATATAAAATGTACATGAATCATAATTCACAAAATCATATTTAAAATGCTAGTACTGTAAGTTTGTGTAACATTTGACTGTTGCATTAAAGACAGACTTTTGTTTTTCTCCTGAAACAATGTGTGACTAAACATAGAGTTTGTGGTTTATTATTTGAGCAGTTGTTATTAGTTTGCACAATACATTGTTCAGCTTTAATTCAACACGTATGAGCCTTACACAATAGTGTTTTCTGTCATACTACTGCTAACTTCAATTTAAGCTCCAATATGTTTTTTTCTGTATACAAGGTTTCTGTTGAACCCTGGAGCTCTGTCTGACGATCACATGATTCAGTTCAGATTTTTGGGCATCTTAATGGCTGTAGCTATACGCACCAAGAAGCCACTGGACCTGCATTTAGCTCCCTGGGTGTGGAAACAGCTCTGCTCAATCCCACTGGCAGAAACCGACCTTGAGGAGGTGGATGTGCTGACCTTTCGCAGTCTGCAGGGCATCCTTCATCTTGAGAACAGTGGGATCACAGAGGAAAACTTCCATGTGGTAAGCTGCTCTAAACCAATGTACGTAGGAAGTTTCACATTCTTCCTTTTTATTTTATTTGAAAATGCATCTGTTTCTCATTTAAGATGATTCCACTGGACTCGTTCATGGCTCACAGTGCTGATGGAAGACTTGTGCCTATAGTTCCTGGTGGCCAGAACATTTCATTGAGCTTTGCCAACAGAACTGAGTATGTGGAGCAGGCCTTGCACTACAGACTGCACGAAATGGATTCTCAGGTGAGGTCTCGTTTACACTCACATATTGTGAACGGGTTACTTGCAGAGGAACCGATCTAATTAAACCTGGCACAAGAGAAAGAACTACAGGCCAAATACTGGAATGCTTCCTCGAAAACCGCTGCTCTGTGCATATTTTGTGTTGATTTAAAGCTGACATGATTTTGTTGTTTGCAGGTGTCAGCGGTCAGAGAGGGCATGTCCACCATCATCCCTGTGCCCCTCCTCTCCCTGCTGACAGCACAGCAGCTGGAGCAGCTGGTTTGTGGCCTTCCAGAGGTCTCTGTTGAGATGCTGAAGAAGTTGGTGCGTTACCGTGACATCACTGAGAGCCAGCAGTTGATTGGCTGGTTTTGGCAGAGCTTGGAGGAGTTTACCAATGAAGAGCGGGTTCTTTTTCTGCGTTTTGTGTCCGGAAGGTCCAGGCTACCTTCCAACCCAGCAGATATAAGCCAGAAATTTCAAATCATCAAGGTTGACAGGGTGAGGATTTAAAACATTTGTATTGCAATGGTATTACTGATAAGTATTTGAGCTTAAACAGCGAAAGGAGGTACATAAAGAAGATCAAAATGACCTCACAACAATACAAAAGCTTTAGTCTAGATGTTTTGTCATATTTGGTTACTGCACTATAGCAAAAGTGATTTTTAAAAACAAAAAGTAGCATACACATCTTGAGTTTTTCTTGTTTCTTTTTCAGCCTGTTAATGGCCTCCCTACAGCTCAGACATGCTTCTTCCTGCTTCGCCTACCCCCGTATACAAGCCAAGCCATCCTGGCAGAACGGTTACGTTACTCAATTCATAACTGTCCTTCCATAGACATGGATAACTACATGCTGACTCATAACACGGACCCAGCGGACAGCTCTGACAATGAGGACTGATGCAATTCACCCACACAATGGAGAAATGAATGTATTTTCTCTGATGCCATGCATTAGATGACTTGAGAATATTATAGCAATGGTGCAGTTATAAACTGTTAATATGTTTGAATCCATGTGCTGCTGTTTTGACTTTGGTTTTAATACAGTGTAATTATTGCCATCCATGTCCTTAAGTAAAACTACATGGATACTGAATATTTATTTAGTTGTTGTTAACAAGCTAAAGAAAGCTCTAAATGTGCCTCTTAGTTATAGTTAATATGCAATTATTTAATTTACACTGTTTGTGAGAGTATTTCTCACAAATCTATGAAGATTTATATAAAATCCTCGCAGTGTAAAGCTCGTGCACCTGATTGTTGTTAATAAATATTTGGTGAGGTCATTTCTACAATGTTTTTTCACAGTGAATTAGTGTTTCACGTGGTCCCCAGGTGTCCAAACGAATTCCGTCATACCCGAGTTTTGTAATGATTTTAGAGGCAAACAGGTGGTGGACGTCTGCGCGTCTAAAGACATTTATGATGAAATCTCCTGAAGCTATAGTTAAGCCTATGCTGAACAAACATCAGGTCCTGTTCCCTCAGTAGCGGTACTGTCTGATACCTATAGTGAACACAGGGGGGCAGTGCTGCTGTTTGACTTTCACGGAGACGAAGATAAATCCCTGACTAAGCAGAGATCACATGCGGAGATCCTGCAGAGCTCATGTTGTACGTAGTCGCGTCAGTTCTTCGGTCATCTCCGCCTCTGCGCTCCTCCTCACTCCAAAGCGCATTTCAGAAGTCCGTATGCGGTTAAATTCCATTCAATTTTGCGTTTACGTTTATAAAATAATTCATACATGGTGTCCACACAAGTGCAGATGGTCCTTGGGGTTGCACAAATTAGGCCATCACAGGTGCAGCTCAGAAACTCACTGTAGGAATAACTAACCTGTTTAAAGTTGGATTTATCTGAAAGGCACGTGGTTGTATGTCGTTTCAGAAAGACCATTACTCCTCCACCATTACTACTTAAATGAATTCTTCTGTATTGAAGTCCTTTTTGGGCATAGCACCTAAACATGTTGATTTAAGGCCTGTGGAAAATATTTGTTATGAACTTAAAGATGAAATGAAAAGCTAAAATAAAACAAAAAAGGAAGATTTAAGATGTTATACTTCATAGTTTGGTGTGTTAAATGTCAAATTTTGTGTGAAGGTGTGTTGCTGCTGAGTTTCTGTAGTAGAACAAGGGCACAGGTCAATGGGGAGCACTCATTATGTGTGTGCAAGTGTCCGGGCTGGCACCCTGTCTTCTCCAGTTACTCCACAGAACAGGAGGCTCTCAGACACCCAAGAAGACACTGGTATGGTTTCAGTCAGTCAGCTGATGGTGGCCTGCCAGCTCACATCTAATGCCAGAGGGAGCACAGGAAAGAGACCGGGAAACCACTCTGTCTGGTTGATTAGTTATACACAGACGTCATAATTATCCTGCTACAGCTGTAATTGTGATTCACAAAGAACTGTTATGTGTTTTCTTCTTTTTTATTACTGCTACGTGCTCTACCTGTAGTTATCCCGTTGGTCTGTTATGCGTGAAGTGAAAAGAAAAGGTGTCATAGCACAACTTTAAGTGGCACTTTGAGGGACCCGTGAGACTGATTAATAATGCACACTGCCTGAAGGACCAACATGATCTGTCCATCTCGTGAGATCATGATTTGTCGTGCCTCCGTCAGTAAGTAATCACTGTGGCATTTTTCAACAGCATTTCTTATGTCACCCGGGCTAGGACAAGCTCCAATTAGTATGTTTTTCTTATTATAACATTTTGTCTGATCAAGGATTGGGTTACAACAATTTAGTGTCCATAATAAGGGAAATTTTGAGATCAATAAGCATTTCGCCCACTGAATATGTACATCAGTTGACTGGCGGCAAGGTGGTCCCACTTACCTTTGGTCTTTGAGTAATATTTTAAAACTGTGTGCTCTTGTCTGGCCAGGCACAAGTTTATCAGTGATCAGAGCCAGTCAAAGTTATAGAAAACATAAACCCATAAAGAGTGGGCTATATTGACTAATAATAATAATAATATAATTTTATTTCC
>JACM01002471.1:0-14061 GCA_000787095.1 Periophthalmodon schlosseri | reverse complement strand
CATGTTATAACGTTCCCTCATCAAAATGCTTCCCCACGACAGTTCTCCATTAATATACAAAAGCATGACACAGCAACTTGACAAATCAGATGCGATGTGCTGTAGTTTAATTAGCAGAAGGCACGCTGATTGAGTTGTGATAGCACTCTGAAGGGGGAGTGACTTGGCGTGGGGAGCAAAGGGAGGGGAGACTTGGGGTGTCAAAAACAAAAGTGAAACTTGTAAAACTTGTTAATATGTTGTTTTCGGTGAATGGTATTTTCAAAACAATAAAAAGCAGCATTGTGATCTAAATATGTCAAGTGTTGGCAGTTAATACTCCATAGAAGTGTAATACCCCCCCTTTAAGGATTTCACTGTTGTTCGGTCTACTGTTAAATCTTGGTGTTTTTTCTCACAATAATCCTAAGGCTAAAATTTGATATCGTGACATCCTTATTCAAAACGAAATATTGCCCACCTCTAAACCCATTATCACCAATGAACTTCCATGTGTTTAGAACCTAATTACTAAACTCATTTTTTCAGCGATCTTTTGTGATGAACCAAAATCAATCACTAATGGATACTACAGTCCATTGAAGGAAAACTACGCGCACTTGGAGGCTGTCACGTACAGTTGTGAAAAACCGTACATATTAAATGGCTCAAAAACATTGGTGTGCAGAGACCAAAAGTTCACGCCTGCACCACCAAACTGTGTCTGTAAGTATGTTCAGTACGGCTGCATAACATGACAATTAATCTGATATCTGTTTTATGTTTCAATCAAAGAATTATAGTAATGCCAATATACATTTGGCAGAGCAAGTCCAGTTAAAGGTGCACTATGTAACTTTTCTAGTAAAGGGTACGCTACCTGCTTGCAGAACCTCTACCAGAAAAGTTACCTAGTGCACCTTAAAATTAGGTCAAATTTTGTCAATATATAAACTCTTCAGAGACTAAACTATAACCAAAATAAAGCAAAATTAGGATTACATAACAAATACCATGATTTATAATCTCTATATATTACATTTTAATTTTCACAATTATTCAAATCCACAAACGATACAACCACTTTTTGAGAATTTGAACTGAATTAGCACTTCTGTCAGATGGTGAACCGTAGCATTATTGCAGTGTACATTTTAGTTTCTTGATATATGGATTCGTAACCATCTGTCCCATATTGCCACAATGGTTTTGCAATATATTGTGCAGCCCTTAGATTTGATCATTTAGAATCTAATATCTCTTCGTCAATGTGACAGACAAAATGGACTAAATAGTTCTGTTTTTTTTTAATCTGCAGTAGTGGAATGCCCAACACCTACGGTCAATTTTGGGTGGATTTCGTCTGGTTCGATTGCCCCTTACAAGCACCAGTCCTCGGTTACGTTCAGTTGCAAAGAGGGGCACACCATGGAGGGCCAAAACACTGTTACCTGTGACATCAACAGCAAGTGGACTCCCGCGCTTCCAGAATGCAAACGTAAGTGAAAGTGCTTGGTCTCACCTCTGCCTCTCTTGGATGACCTGCATAGCCTTTTATTTATATTTTTTATTCTCCTCTTTGTCCTGGTGCTCAGTAAAATGTATAAAGTCATATTTAAATGCATATGACAGGTTAGACTACTAACATCACTAAATCATTGTAAACATAATTATTATTAGATATGTGACATGCATAGAGGTAATTCCATAACTGTTACCTAGCAACCACACAATAAAAAAGTTCAAAAGCGAGTCTAATTTACAGAATAGTTAACCTTTGACAAATATAAAATTGACAACACCTTTATTTTCTTAAATTATTGTTTAAACTATTCCTTCCATTTAAATTGTGTCTGCATCTTGTGAATTGATGACGTACAAGTATTCAGTATTTGAGTACCTGTCAATGTCAGCCGCTTGGAAAAAAAATGACTTGGTTTAGCCTTTGGAGAAGGATTTTCTGTTTATTTGGTGGTTTCCAGATTCTAGAATGTGGTTATGTCATACTCCCAGATGGGGGGCAATAGACAGATTTCCCTATTGATCACATTGTACTTGGCCATGAAATATTCAAAAGGTAAATTCCAAACATTGAACCCGATCATTTCTATTAGTGACCAAGATCTGATTTTTAACAATGTGTATTTTGGCTGCTCCCATCTGTCTTAAATATTATTAGCCCATAGAATGTTGGGATGTCATCTGAAACCCAGCAATGGATTTTTTTTATTTGTAATTGGGCCACACCTTTTAAGATAAAGTTGTCGCCGGCTCTCCCTTCCTAGGTTTATCAAATATTAGTAGTATCAAATTCTAGACATATAACACAAGCTTGTGGGACTAACATGTAATTTGTGCCATTCAAATGTCACACCATTTGCTCCACTCATTCTCTTAATCCACTTATTGCAGTTGGTTGTTCTCAGTATTACTAACTCCAGTTCTAAGTATCTGGATCTGGACATTGAACTTTGGTTAGAACAATAGTGGCTTTGTATTGGCAAACTCCACCGCAGGGAAAGGTGTGTAACTCATTATGTAATATTGTACATTGCCGTTCACATGTGTAATGTCGTTCATTATTAGAAGTTTATGGAACTAAGAATTCTTTTTTGATTGGTGGTGGTTATGATGCAGCTCAAGATCATTCTAAAGTTACTCAGGAAAGGTTCATTTCTGTCCTGTGAATGTGACTTTTTTAGTATTAATTTAGGGATGCACCGATCCGATACTGGTATCGGATATCAGTCGCCAATATTGAAAATTTAGTTGGATCGAATATCGGCTTTCAAATATCAGTTCAGCCGATATCCTGGTTGGGCATATAATTTGATGTAATAAGACAATTTACTGGTCGTAGTTATTCCATTAAGTGTCATAACGTTTGAACTTTTATTTATACAAAGTTGTTCAGTAGTTACTTGAGAGATAGTTACACATTTGGATCAGTTTTGTCTTATTTTATTTTTGCTTTAAGGAAATAAAAGTGGTTTTCATTCCATGCACTGGTATTGGTTAATATCGGGTATTGGCAGGCCATAGTATCAGGACTGAAAAGCTGGGTCGTGCATCCCTAGTATCGATACCTACTCAAATGTGTATCTTATTTCGATACTAGTTTTAGCATTGATTAGTATCTAATTTCGATACTTTTGTCAACCCTGTTTACCACTTCTTAAATACTTCATAGCTTTAATAATTTGCCAATGTTTTTTTTTTTTTTTTTCCCCTTTCTATAGCAATTGTATGTCAGGCACCTGTAATCTTGAACGGCGAGGTGGTAGGTGGGTCTAGTGTCACGTACAGGTTCAAGGACACTGTGACGTTGAAGTGCTCAGAGGGATATACGCTAAAAGGGGAGAGTAAGCTAACCTGTAGAGAGAACAGCCAGTGGTCTGCAGCTCTGCCTGAATGTACACGTAAGTCACTATTTAATAACTATAATAATGTAATTTTGTGTTGATGTATCTTTAGTATAGCATTTTGACGCAGTAAGTTCATTGAATTCACTCTTAAGATTGCTGTGTGCTGTCTGCGTCCAATTATAAAGTGTTTTTATCATACGCGAACCAGGAAGTAACACTGGGGTGCCGTCGGCATGCTAGATTTTTTTAGCGCTTATAAACTCATCACTGTGAATAATAAGGAATAATATTTAGGATATTAGGAATGCATTGGGAAAGTGAGGAATAACTTTGGACTTCGGCAAAAAGTTTAAAATGAACAATCTTTTTTTTTTAAGATGGTAAAAATCAGATACATTGCCTTTTTAAAGCAAAAGTCTTGATTACAAGATTAGACAACTAATGACAATTGCAAGTTTTAAAGTGCATTTTGCCATATTTTCAAGTTTTTTCAGTCTTTGAATAATAATGCACTATGGTCATTAGCCACTGTTGTGTCTTTAAGCTCTTAATATTAAAACTGCATTATTATTTTCAAACTGCAAAAGGAGGATGTATGTATTTAAATGTATCTAACTGATAGCTAGCTCTCGCAAACCCTTAATATTAACGGAACGAGTGGACTGTCAGTGCAGTCAATCCTAGCACCGTCATCTTCTGGGTTGGCGATGGGTTAAATTTATTATTATTATTATTAAGATGCAAACAATGTCCAGTGGCCTGATTTAGTTACAAATTGCTACTTTTACAGTATAACCGTTGTATTCATGGGTTTCAGACAAACAATTCCTTTTGTGAAGACCTTTCGCCATTCAAAAGATAGAAATTAAGCAATTCAAATCAAAATACTATGACCACGGAGGGCAGCTGCCCTGGCTCAAAACCCATGAATTTAGCCATAACGCATTCATACACTAACCATTTGGGCTTTCAATGTGAATATATTAACACCACTGAAATGTCACAGTAATAATGCATATTTTTCAGCAATAAAAACATGTTATTAAATAAATGGTAGATAGATTAATTTAATGCCTTGGTATGGAACATTTGAGGCAAAACATCAACAAAAAAGTTCCATAATGCACCTTTAACTACGCATGTTATGGTTTTATTTGATGTCTTGTATTCATACCATGGGGGTATAAGCATTTTTCTTGTTCACATCATCTTCCTCTGTCCATAGTGATACAGTGCACGGCCCCCAAAGTGGAGGGTGGGGAGTTGGTGGGTGGTTCCCATCCTTCTTATAAGTACATGGATGAGGTGGTATTTCGATGCCTCTCTGGATACACTTTGAAAGGAGAGAGCACTTTGACCTGTGACCTAAACAGTCAGTGGTTTCCCAAACTGCCAGAGTGCACACGTAAGTCCGCCACTCAAAAAGCACAGCAAATCCTTTCGAGCAGTGTCAGTCGTGACTAGGGCTTGGAGAGGAGTTAACCAGTAGATCATAAGGTCTTCCAAAACGGTGGTTCTAAACTTTATTTGGTTTCCCACTTGTTCTCCGACAGTAGCTCTCTGTTGGTGATTCTTTGAAAATCAAGGGACTAAAATGTCTGCTTATTGTCTCAAAAAGCAAAACAAAGTTTATAATTACAAATTGTGACTTTTGAAATTTAAAATGACCCCAGGAAGAGTAGCTGACGCAGTACACTTCAACAATTAATAGTTTTCTAACCTGAATCCTAACTACGGTTTACCAACTTAACTAGGTAGCTGTCGTAAGTGAATAAATTGTTTCCAGCGCTTGATATTGATATCATATTGGCCAGCGGACAGGACATAATGGAGCTAGCCAATGGTTATGCATACAGTGGCTCCAACCAGACAGACTTTTTTTGTATTGAGTAAAAATCTTCTTTAAATTATTTTTGATTTGGGGGAAACCATTTCTAAATAATCCATATAGTTCTTATAGGGCTGTGCAAATAATCAAATTGTAATTAAGATTGAGAGCAGGTTTTGTGCAAACGTAAGATATAAAAATGTGACCATTTTTTGTGTTTTTGCAATGGATATAAGTCAGTATTTTTATGTTTCAAAAATTAATATTTAAAGACAATTATATTTTTATTAAGATAAAATCAAATCAAACTGAATCAATCAGGATCAGTCAATATGAAAAAAATCTCATATTACACGTCATTATTTGATCAACAAACTATTCTTGCAGCCATCTTCTAGCCCTTGTTCCGATTGTTACATTGCAAATAAAAGCAGAGGATTTCCTGGCTCATTTTACCTTTTCTGATCTTAGTAATTGAATGCCCGCCTCCTAAAGTAGAGCATGGGAAGCTGATGGTGGGTTCGCATTCCTCTTATAAGTACATGGACTCTGTGAGTTTTGAGTGCACAAGTGGATACATAATGAAAGGACCCAGTACCGTGACATGTGCCCTCAACAGTCAGTGGTCTCCAGAGCTCCCACAATGCACACGTAAGCTTAGAACAATCGCTTTTAGCACTGCCAAAAATTATTCTTCATGGGGCTGAACGATTTGGAGAAAATGTTTATCTGCATTTCTTTTAGGATCTGTTGAAATTTATGATTTGTGAAATATGAAATCAAATATTAAGACTTGCAGTGCACGTTATAAACACATCCAGAAGCATTAACATTTATAAGGTGCATTATGGACCTTTTCCTGCCTGGAATGTATTACAGTATTGCATTAAATTCTATGGAGACAAGGAGGTGGGACCACTAGGCTAAGTTAGAGGTCTGATCTGATGAAAGGCGAGACCGCTCACAGTAAGAATGCATGTTTTTCAAGGCATTTTTGAGCAATAAAAACCTTGTAACAAAGCTAGATAAATTGATTAAATGACATACTGTGGAACATGAAGGCAAGGCAATAACATCTCCATGGAGACAAGAAGGTGCCAGCTTCCACCAAAAAATGTATTTCGCGCAGCTTTTAAGCACTAATACAAGGCTTCAGTGCATTTCAAAACATGCTTGTAGAGGTCTTAACAACAGGTTAACAGGAATTATACAGATAAAGGTGGTGGAGATGGATTACAATATCAAAATTTGAATGGAAAGCAATTGGATTTTATTCCTGCAAATGATAATAATTTGATTCATCTTTCAGCCCTTCATTTCACATAGGCTTGGCTGTGCCCCCTTCCACACCAAACCTTTTGCTTCATTTGCTGTTTCCCTTGTACTTTGGCTTTAAATTCTCAGTGTAATTCTCCTCTAAATGTTCGTGTAATTCTCCTCTACATGATTCGATATGTCATTATCTTCTGTGACCGCATCTACACACATTTCCTCGTGCATCTGGCATGGCTGCATTATTCCTTCCTCCTCACCATGAAATACTGAAATAAATAAAAACATTTAATATGCATCTTGAAATGTATGGAATTTCTTCTTTGTCTTTTGCAGGAAGTGGCGGAAGTGACGGAAATGAAGGAAGTGACGGAAGTGGCGGAAGTGGCGTTAGTGGATTAACGATTGGGCTCAGCGTACTGGGTGGTAAGTGCTCTTTTTAAAAATATTTTTACACTGTCATAGCATAGCACTATCAGCATATATGAGATCAAACACATTCTATGCATTATACTCTGTAAAATGATGTCATTTATGTTTAACCTGACCACCCCATAATGTTAATCTTCCCCAAACAGTGGATTAAGAGTTATTCTAACATGCATGACTTCTACTAATTGGAATAGTTAAATACTAACTGAATATTGCGGTAATCAGCATTTAATGCCACAATGTAAGGCTGATGCGCTGTTAGCATACTAGTTATTGTTAGCATTGTTAGCATAATTCATGCAGTGAATTATAAGGATGCTAGGAATGCAGTAAGGTAGTGAAGAATAAGTTTGGACCACTATAAACTGTCATAACAGGAGGTAACAATATTCATCATTTGTCTTGGTGTTGTGGGATATATAATTTTTTCATGTTGATGTAACTAATTAACTTTTCTCTTTTGGGCGAAATCATACAGTCAAATTTTGAATCAAATTGTTCTGCTGTTTCCATTTGAACTTTCTAGTCTGTTATAAAAAAACACATCTTATGTACTAAGGACAAACGGAGAAAACACATGGGCACACAGGGACTTGGGCAGAGTTGGCGGTATTCGAACCAATATATTGACTATAACTTATTGATGCATCTGAAAAACATCTTTTAAAGAGGGCGTATTATGTAAAATCAACTTTTTGGAGCGTTCTACCATGTTAATGTTGTTCTCTCATCAAAAACATGCCTGAGAAGGTTTCCCATGCATGTTTCCGTAACCTAGTGAATCTGATGCGATGTGCAGTAGTTTCATTATTGGACTGCACACTGATTGTGTTGTGACTCCCCCTTTGAAGGGGAAGTGGCTTAGCGCTGGGAGCAAAGGGAGCTAAACTGAAACATAGATTGAAAGCGCGGTTTAGTAGCATTTGCGATTAAAAGTGGGCGGGGCAGAATAAGGTCAATACCCCTCTTTAAACTATCCACCAGTCATGCATTATGTTGCCATGGTTACGTTGCCATTGCTCCATTTTACATTTGCTTATTTTTCAAATGTAGTCCTCGTGTTCCTCCTTGTTATTGGATGGTGCATTTACCGTCGACTCCTAAAGAAAAAGAATGGGTAATCATGTATTTGATTTTATTTTATGCTTTACTAACTCTTCTGAATTAGTTTTGCACTGCAGCAACAGGACTTTATTCTTGGGCACTCTTCAACAAAGTTTATGTAATGCTTTGCTAACTCTTTTGGATTAGTTACTCACTGCAGCAACAGGGCTCTATTCTAAGGCACTCTTCAACACAGATGGGTTTGTGTACTCACATCTTTGCCCATATATAGATGGATAATTTGATTTTTATTATTATTTTTTGAGAATATACAAAATAAATACATGGGTGTGCTCATATTTACTTTTTATTGCTTTTTTACCACTTATTTTAGTAAAAGCTTTGGGTGCACACCATAACAATTGATTACTATAGTTTTTTTTTATACCAAGCTATACTGAAAGCTACCTGAACAAAAATGAATTCACTTGTGTCTATATTTAAGTCTTTATATTTTCTAAACAGGCACAAAACCAAAAAAGAAATGTCCTGGATTCACTGAGCGCAAAATTTTGAGTAATGTAGAGATGCACCAATCCAGCTTTTTCAGTTTCAATTCAGATTTCGATACTATACGTTAATTATCTGCCCATGCTCGATATCAACAGTTCTCAGCGCAGTCTGATAGCAGTATTTATTTTCTTAAAGCAAAAATAAAATAAGACAAAACTGACCCAAATGTGTTCTGTAGTTACTTGAGAAATAAACAAACATGAGACTTTCTGGGCCAACTACGACCAGTTGTTCTTATTACATCGATTTATATGTCTAACCGGGATATCGGCTGAACCAATATTTGAAAGCCGATATACAATCCAGCAAATCAATACCAGTATTGGATCGGTGCATCCCTAAGTAATACCTGGTTCCTCTGTGTTGGAGAATGTTTTCAGAATAACACTTATAGCCTGTTTATGTGCTTGAGTGACAAAGCAATGGCAATCTGAGTTATTGTTAGCTAACAAAATGTTAAACTTTTAAAATAAGATTTTAAACATAAACTATAACTTCTGTACATCTCCAAATATTATAAGAATTTGTTGTGTAGTCTGGAAATGTTGCTTTTCAGGCTTCTAAAGCACCCAATGTTGCCATTGTTTTGGTCCTCAAAACAACAATGTCAAAGCTGTTTCACTTACCAAATCATGTGTACTTTTTATGGTAAGTAACTGATTTGGAAAGAAATGACATGTTATGTTGCATGTTAAAATGGCATGTTCCATAGGAAAATGCTTTTGCAGAATGGACGTCTTAACATAACCTTGATGAATAGGTAGTAAATTGTGGCTTAAGTGTGCTGGAATGTTGTGAATTCAAGTTCCGTGTGTTTGGTGGAGAACCTCTTCCGGTGTGATGGGTTGAGTTTCGCTCATACTTTTGTGGCAGTGTGTGGACTGTACATTTTACCATTTCTGCTCAATTAATACACATTCTGATGAGCCACTGTTGGATTTCAGCTCTCGGAATAACTACACAGAAGCGCCAAAAGAAGCAGAAACGGTAGCACTCTCGGTAAGAAGAAAATAGGCCGTCCATGTTCACTTAATGTATTGAAATAAATGAATAGTAGGTCTGCGGTTATGCACTTAACATCACAACATTTGGATTTAAAGTAGTGTGTGACAAAGCCTGTGATTTACATTTAAAGTGCATATGTCAGCCAATGTTAGGCTACTCATTTCACTGAAACATAGTTAACATCATTATATTTAAGATTTTACAAAAAAAATCTTGCCTAGTTGGATGTAAGCAGCAGATGCGAATTATGTAGAGGTAATTCCATAACTGTTACCTGACATAATAGTTAAGATTGCACTAATAAATATACATTATAACACATTTTTGCGTTGATGGGTAGAGATATTCCACTTTAGAACTCAGCCCTACCTCCTGTATTTTTCTACTTTACGTCTCAACTTTTTCCCCCAAAAACTGCCACTTAACTAATGTAAAACTTTGATAAAAATTACCCCAGACCACACCAAAGTAAGTAATAACTGGAGAAACATGAAAAATATGCACTTGGGACTGTAAGTGATCTTAAAATTTTCAATACTGAATAACAACTACAACTATCCTTATTATTTAGTTTGCACTTGAAATCTAAAAGGAAGAGAAGCAAGTACACAATAGTAGTAAAGCAGATAAACAGTGGAAGCACTGCAGGGTACATATATTACCAAAACTGACTTTGGGATCATATATACTGATTACTTTAGAATAAGCAGTTTCTGAGTTTGTATGTTGAGGAAATTCATCGTGGGCCAAGGGATAGTGTCCTATATCTCCCCCAGCTGTTAGCCAATCCATTGTAGCAACAGCTTTAGATGGCAACATGTGAACTGAAAGTAATTTTTGAGCAAGCTTCCTGTTATATGCAACATCTTGAGGACTTTTTCCACTTAGAAGGTTGAATTATAATTTATAATTTTTCCATAATTCCAAAACCCATGGATAGTGTTAAATTCCAATTCTAAATAGAGCCATTTCTTCCCTTTTTCAAAGTATTTAGATTTTTTTTTTTTTTAGATTTAGCTTCCCCCACATAAAACAGTAAGTAGTTATGGCCACTAATTTTCCTACAGGAATATTATTTGGATTTTATTCAAATTACATAGAATACAATACAGGGTGCACTTCTGAAATGAAAATAATGTAAATGCATGTCATCCATAGTGTTTAATAATGAAAAAAAGACTGTTTCAAATTAGGATTTCGGTATTTAGAAAGCTTGTCCCATAAAGTATCAAAGTCAGATTTTCTGACACAAGCTACTGCTGACTGACCTGGCAGTTTCAGGGTCCTCCTAGTAGCTTTCCGGCCTTAAAATGTATATTTGTGATGCTACCTGTAAGGCAGGATGGCAGTGATTGACACTATTCATTCAAAGCCCAAATACACATTCAAGGTTAGTTTAGGCCACTCATTTATAAATGGCGAGACAAAGACCTCATCAAATCTTGCTGCTCATGTGTCACAGCTGCATGTTCACGGTTTCCTTTTCTATCCCGAATTTGCTCTGTTTCTGTCAAATCTGCCTCAAAATCTTTCTCTTCTTTCACAGGTGTAATTCAACTTTTTTTTTAAATAACATGTCTTCTCTCTTTATTAACTCACAGGCATTCATTTGCAGGCCTCTTTAACCCATTTTTCTTTTTTAATTGGTTGATTTTAAACTTGCTTGGGTTGTGTCTGTGTGTCTGTCTGCAGTAAGCTTGGGCGTCCAGTGGCTCCAGCATAACCTGTGGTAAGGCATCTGAAGTAAAGGAGATCGCCGTTGAATCTCCTGAGCTTGTGAATGGCACTTTCTTCATCACACCCCCTGAAGTTGAGAGGTCGCACTGAAGTGGACTCCATTATTCTGTAATTTTTGTTGGACATTATACAAAAAACAAAACATATATTGAACACTTTTTGTTTGTGGGGAATTCTCCTCAGTTGAAATTTGCACTAAAAGTCTGATTGGAGATCAGGCAAATGTATCAAAATCAGAAATAAATAATATGGTGATACATGTGGTTCAGAGATTTTATAATTAAAGTGCTAATTAAAGTGAAAATAACTGTCGTCTAGCAACCACACTGTAGTGTACACAAAGGCTAAAGTCAGTTTACACAATACTTTTATTAAATCCAAATCCACTTTGTGCAGAAGTGATTATTTATATAGCACTTTTCGTGACCAGAGAAAGAGAAACCGAGAAAACGGATTTTATGAACAAAGGGGGGGAAAAAAAACAAACGTGCATGGCCAAAACAATAAACCCAGTAAAATCAAACACAAGAAAAGAACAGAAAATAGAAATAAATAAATATATAAATAATAAACAGAGGACCACACAACTCATGTGGAGTTTATAGCCAGAGAATAAAAGTGGATCTATTACGCTATTTTCTGATCTATGTTATAATCTTGTTTCCTCATCAAAAACAGACCTTGAGTCTTGTTTCATTCACACGTTTAACGCACAAATCCTGCATACTTAGGCTGTGTTCTCTCAAACAGAAAACACTCTGTTCCACCTTCGATGTCATGTCAAACAGAAAACACTCTGTTCCACCTTGCGATGTCATGTGGTAATACAGGAAGTGCTCCACTGTGTTTTTAAACTCCATACACTTTCACTAGAATCATTTGGATGATTTGAGACCTGGAATTGCCCATCTCTTCTGAGCTAAAGGTAAAAGATACCTTTAGGTACCAGATACCAAACTAGTGTTACTCAAACATGTCTGAATGAAACAAAACACAACCCCAGGTATGTTTTTGAGGAGGTACCATTCTAACATGGCTTAAAGCTCACAAGGGTCAATTTTGTGTAATATAGGACCTTAAAGACGAGACTTAAAAATTAAGATGAGGTCCGAGAGATGTACTGTGGGGCCAGGCCATTCAAAGCTTTAAATTATTGTGTAACACATGAACTGATTTGTTCCTTGTACATAATTTGACTGCCTGCTATTCAAATGGACTTTGGTCTCTTTTTCCAAGTAATTTTCCTGGCAAGTACAGAATGATATCTCTCTGTATTGAAGTGTGTATTCTGGATCCCAGGCAACAATGTCCTCAAAAAGTTTTATCTTTTAACTTACTTCCAAAACTGTCACTTGACTAGTGTAAAACTGATTTATATTTGTTTGATTTCCCATCAAGTTAAGTTATTATGAGAAAAAACATAAAAACCTGTCTTCTGCACTTTAAGCCCTAATACCATCAGAATACTTGTGTGTGTGCGTCACTGATAAAGTCTCACTCTCCATGGGACCTCGGGCGGACTGTAGCGGGAGAACTGTAGCGGCCAAACTAATTGCTGTTGGCATGGCAACAATCATAGCCAACCATGGGAAGTTTATAAATTTGTGTCTTAAATTAATTTCATTTTAGTGTGGACTGCACTGGATTTCTTTCCTTTGTAAATTTGGGCAGATTATAGATTTGCAATGTCAGTGTTTGAAAATAAGGACGTGTTTGTGGTTTCATTGGTTTAGTTAAATTTTGAAAAAAAAAAAGCTTTTATTTATTTTTAAAATAGAAGATCTGTTGTTTTAATAAAATAATGTGGAATGTACTGACTTGTAACAGATGGTTACTAATGCTTTTGTAAATGGCTTTTGAACAATAAAAAAGTAGAACAGTATAAACTTGTTCGCTTCATTTTGTCATGAAGCACGTCGTCTTAATGCAAATAGTGCCATCTAGTGGAAGTTGATACAAAATACCTTGAGTTGAATGATAAACATAAAACACCAATAATTTAAGTCCTTTATTACCAATATCTAGTGAACATGAAGAGAAGCTTTAAATACATTTAACAGGTTGCATTCAAACTGAGCAAGAGCACAGGTCAGTTTCTATGGTAGAATTTGCTGTTTAACTGTCAGATTGCAGATTTGTTGACCTGGTGAATATTTCTATAATTACAGAACCTATCCACATCAAACAAAGTCAATGTCTTATCTGTCAGTGTAAATAAAAGTGAAATTATTTTTTCCATAATAGCTTCAAAAAGTTGTCAGTTGAAAAGTGATTAATATAGTAAGTTTGTGGAGCCAATCCCAAACAAATATTGAAGGTTCAATATTTGTGGGTGATATGTTTGGATATTTCTTTCAAAAACAGTAAATGTCCCATAAATCTCTCTGCCCTCCATCTAAAAGTACGGCATCATACTCTAGTATGTGAATGCCAACTTAACTACTAAACACTTTAACTAGTTGTACAGGTTGTTAGAGACATCCCCCTCTGTGAGCTGATACCGTCCTTCATTGTAACCGATTTCAAATGGTGCTAGAAAATATACAAACTCAAGCCCCAAAAGAAATCGGTCAACCCTGGAAAGAGGACACTTCTGGATGCAAGTTCTTCTATTGGGGAACATCGTCATTTCAACCTGGAGAAACTTGAACACAGGCAAATGATTGAGATGCAATGAAAAGTTAATGAGTGGATTAACTTCAGTGCTCAGACCCCGGCGGGTGTAACAGCACCATTGATGTATTAAAAGGGAAGAATTATTGATTACTAATTAGTGTAATGAGAAAATATAAAACTCAAAAATGCTGGATAATATTGATGATTAAA
>JACM01072793.1:0-15348 GCA_000787095.1 Periophthalmodon schlosseri | reverse complement strand
GCGGCTCCGCGGGGTTAGCTTAGCGCTGATGTGAAAGGGGGCGGGGCCTGGGCTGATTCAGTAATTACAGCTGTTGTAGACCTGAACTGGCCTGTCGGAGCACTTAATAACTCATATGTTTAAAGCCGCTTTCCGTGATACGCAGGCAGTTACTCGCACCTGCGCTGACTCACCTGGCCAAGTGCCCCGTTTAGCCTCAGAGCGGGACTCACGGGGTCGGTGGTTCAAATCCAGCTCTCACAAGCGGATAGTGTTGTTGTGTCCTCGAGCAAAACACGTAATACGACCGCTGCGTTTACAGGTGCTTGCACAGATTAAACTCTTAACAAAACCTCTTTTAGTCCAGGTCCAAACCGGTCGACATCAGTAAATTACTATGTTTGAGACGGAATGGATTTCACATTTTTATTACAGGACACATGTTTTTATTAGCAAAAAATAAAACAAATCTATGTACAGTAACTATTGGTGGAACGTAATGAAGTAAAAGTCGTAAAGTACTGTAATTACGTATACATTTTAGGTATCTGTACTTTACTTCAGCAGATTTTACTTCACTTCACTTTTACTTCACTACATTTGAGAGCAGTATCTGTACTTTCTGCTCCACTACATTTTTGAACAGAACTGAAAAGTAAAAGTATTTTTGTATTACTGTTTGAGACCTGCTGAAAAGACTGAGGGTTTAATTTTAACACGTTCATAATTAATAATAATAAACAAAAATATACAAATAAAAACAGCTGGAAAAAACTTTCGATACAATTGTTTCTGTTGAACAAAATCTTTATCAAAATCACTACATTTGAAGCTTTATAAGATCTCAAAATATGCACGAAATACATTTTTAAACGGATACTTAAATACTTTTACACAAGTAGATTTTTACATGTAATATTTTTACTTTCTTTTTTTTTGCTCCAGTGTCTGTACTTTTACTCAAGTAACAAAACTGAATACTTCTTCCACCCCTGCATGGATATAGCTACAAATTACAATTTAAAGTGCACTATGTATTTAACCTTCACATTTTCATGCTCTTGTATCATGTCATACTTTTACTTGAGTATTTTTTTTTGCTCCAGTATCTGTACTTTTACTACAGCGTTGAGTAGATGTAAATGTTTGGGTAAAACATGGTTATTAAAGTGTTATTTTTACTGTGATTCTGGTGGAGGTAAAAAGCTGCAGGAGTGGAACTGCGGCCACTTCAAATACTTTTATCAATAGTAGTATTTTATGCAGTAGATGCACGAGTAGTTGCTGTTGTGGTAGTATTTTGATTAATATTCTTTGGAACAGCGGTGGAAGAAGTACTCAGTTTTGTTACTTAAGTAAAAGTACAGATGCCAGAGCTAAAAAAAAAAAAAGAACGTAAAAGTATCACCTGAAAAATCTACTTTAAGTAAAAGTATTAAAGTACCCCTTTAAAAATGTACTTAAAGAGTAAAAAGTACAATAGCTTTGCGCAGATTTTGAGATCTTATAAAGCTTCAAATGTAGTGATTTTGATAAAGATTTGAGCTGAATTTTGAATCGATCTGTTTTTATTTGTATATTTTTATTTGCTCAAATTATGAACTTGATAAAAATAAACCCTCAGCCTTTTCAGCAGGTTTCAGACAATAATAAAAAATACTTTGTTTTCAGTTACGTAGTAGAGTAGAAAGTACAGATACTGCTCTCAAATGTAGTGAAGTAAAAGTAAAAATTATCCACTTAAAATGTACTTAAGTAAAGTACAGATACCTAAAATTTATACTTAAATACAGTATTTTACTACTTTTACTTTGTTAACGTTCCAACACTGGTATTTTGATGAATACTCTTTTGAAGTACTGGTGCGTTCAAGAGTTCTTCAGGAACTCGGGGCCTGACTTGTTTAGATGAATGTGTTTTTATCTTGGAAAATCTGGGTTTTCATGTCGTTTATAACAAAAATCCCTGAATCCACTGTTAAATGAAGCTAACAACCACAGTATGATTTGTTGCTGTTAGCCACATTGAAGCTAACAGCAAACCCGTTATTTGTTCAGGAAAACGTCCTACCATTTAACTTTATCTAGCTAATGTCACGTCGGTAATACACGTAACAGGAATATTCAGACTTTCTTGCGCAAATCTGTTTCATTTATGATAAGGACAACTGCTAGCAAACGCGTGAATGTAGTAACGTTTAGCGAAAGAGCTCAAACGCTAAAGATTAACTAACAAATACGCTCATATTCACCTCCACAAAACAAGAGAGGTCAAGTGTGGAAACCAGGCAGCAACTTCTGACTTTTCCAACAGTTCACCAATAACCTTTCATATTTCACTTTCACAATCTGATTCCCGCTTCACTTTCTAGTCAATAATTCAACTGTAATTTTTCAAAATGGTGGCTGTTTTGGTGCGGCGTTGCACCTTAAACCTCCCTGCGACTGCGCTCTCCTGTGTGACTAACACACTGGGCAAATATTAATAACTTGTGATAAATGGGCAGTTGTGTGCGCGGCTCGGCGCTCGCACGTTTTAATCTTCCATCATCTCCAAAGGTAAACACAATATTTACTCAGGAGAGAAAATACTTTGTACCGCGTCCACTGCGTTTGAGCCGACACTCGCCCATCTGCTTCGCTAATTCTGTTTCGTCTTATTAAACCCGTCCAGGATCCTTTTGAGTTCATATATTTTTGTTTTTACAGCTTCTAAACTATAAACTGTATAAAGGAGTGGACTGAGCAAGTGCGACGTCACCCATAGCGTTCAGCTCCGAGTTCCATATTTGGAATTCTGACCGTGAGTGTCATAGCGACCAAAGAGCCAATCCGGAGCGAGGCTGTTGAAGGTAACGCCCTTTCCCGCCCGCACCGCTGGTTTAGCATGGAGCGGGCGCTTAGCAACGCTGTCAATCAAAACTGTTGCTAATGCTAGCGGGAACGACCACGAGAAAAGAAGGCGCCTGATTTGTCTGTTATTAATGTTCATATCTTGATTTACAGACACGATAGCGAAATAAAAACACCAGGATCATGTAGAGGGTTAATACGAACATTTAAGACCAAAATGATGAGTCTGACAGCAGCAGGTACAGAGAGAGGAGCCACGGTTTTTCAATAGAAAGTGAATTGGAGCCAGAATCGATGGAGCCAGTGGCTAGTGGGTTAGCTATGTCCATTTATATGTACAGTCTATGGTCTAAACTGAAAAAAAACAACAGTTGCTGGTTTGATCCTGCTCACTAGGCTAAAGGTTTTGTGTCCTTGGGCAAGACACTTCACCCACCTTGACTTTAGGTATAAGATTAGGGTTGGTGGAAGAACTACTAATTTTGTTACTTAAGTACAGATACTGGAGCAAAAAATACTCAAGTAATAGTAAAAGTATCACATAAATGTACTTAAGTAAAAGTATTAAAGTACCTGTTTAAAAATGTACTTAAAGAGTAAAAGGTAAAAGTATTTCGCATAGACTTTGAGATATAATAAAGCTTCAAATGTAGTGATTCTGATAAAGATTTGTGCTGAATGTTCAATTTAAACAATCAACTTAAAAATGTACATAAGTAAAGTACAAATACCTAAAATGTTTACTTAAGTACAGTACTTTACTACTTTTACTTGGTTCTGTTCCATCAGTGGATAGAGGTAAACGATATTGCAGCAGTTGTTATCTAATCTTTCATGTAACTATTAAAAAACATATTGCTCTGGGTAAATCTGTTGAAGGAGCTGAGTCACTGGTTTGATGCTTAGACTCCACAGACCTGCTCAGCTCCATGGAGATAAATGAGTCTAATGCCATACTGTGGAACATTGCACTTCTCCATGGAGCCAAACAATCTTTGAAACCTCCACCAAAAACATAATTATACTGTGCTCCTTTAGAGAATTTACTGCTCCATATTACCGTGTTTTCTGGAGTATAAGTCGCACTGAAGTATAAGTTGCACCAGCCAAAAAAAAAATGCATAATAATGAAGGAATAAAAACATATATTTCACATATAAATCACATCTGAGTATAAGTCGCACCCCCGGCCAAACTATGAAAAAAAGTGCGACTTATAGTCCGGAAAATACAGTAATAAAAGTGGCAATGTTTTATCTCTAAATATGAATGCATTTATTTTACAGTTAATATAGAAAAAAAAGTACTTACAAGAAGTACTGCTAACTAGGCCTACATAAGTAAATAAATACAAAAGTAACCAGATACCAAACAATACTAATACTTATGCTCATTTGAACATTTGGTACTAACAAGACTGGACTTTGCTAATCCCACAGCTTCCCTTTTACCACATCTGCAGTGTTTACGATGGAGAGGAAAGAGTTAAAAAGTACATTCAGTTACACGATAAAACAATGAATACCAGCAGTGGAAGGTAATGAAGTATAAGTAGTAAAGTACTGTACTTGAGTGGCCTAACCTACTGTCTACATCACTACATTTTTGAACAGGACTGAAGTAAAAAGTACTTTTCACTTGATTTGAGGGGTTATTTTTACCTTGTTCGTGGAAACATCCTGACTGAAGTTTTCGAGTTCGAGTTTGGGCTTTGAGCAAAAATAAATACACAAAATTCATTAGAAAAATTAAGAAATTAATTCGTATTGTTACTGTGACCAAAATATGTATAATTTTTAAACAGTATCCCTACATTTACACTTAAACAAGTTAACAACACTTGTGTGAAATACTATAATAATAAGTTCCTTTTGTACTTTCATACTTTTACTCGAGTAACATTTTGCCTCTGTATGTGAACTTTTACTTAAGTAACAGCACTGAGTACTTCATCCACCCCAAATAGTAAATAACCTACGTATATATTGTTTCCTCTGTGTGTGAAATCAGTTTTATTGAAATCAAAGTTAAAATTTGACTATTTATACTAAAACTAGCAAGACCACAGTCCTCGAAAACTGCTTCCCAAACCCAGAACCTGCAGTGTTCCTTAGAGGAGAGGTTAGCGTGACAGCGAGGCGCTAATTAGCCGGTCGCGCAGGGTTTAGTATCTGACTGCCACAGACCGGGCCGTGCGCCTGTTGCCGTGGAAACATAATATGTAGAGCCGCGAGCAGGTGAAGCCCCGCCCCCCCGGACCTCACCTGGAGCCGTGCGTGGATTTGAGGTGACATTTACAAACGACTTGTGTGTTTAGCGCGGTTAGCTAGCAGCGCGCTGACAGCTGCGTTAGCTTATCTGATGTAGTGAAAGGTCAGACAGCTGCGGACACCGGGAAACGGCGCAAATATCCACTTTGGCAACAGCGCGACACTGTACCGGAGCGGGAACAGACCAATCAGGAAGCTAGCTCCACATGTGGCAATAGGGTCAAAGTTCACGTGGATTATCAAAGGCTAACCTCTCATATCAAGTTTGTTTTGTGTGTGGCAAGTAATGAATGAGAACTTAAACAGGGAAGAAGGAGATATTTGATTCTGCTACTTACGTAATGTGTTTGTTTTTTTTATTACCACATCTAGTTCTGGGATTTAAAGGTGCACTATGTAACTTTTCTGATGCTGGGTTCGTTACCTGGCTTGTTTGTTTCCATGGAGACGCTATTGCTTTGGCTGAAATGTTCCATAGTAAGACCATGCATTGATCTATATCTTGCATTTATTCAATTCCAGGTGTTTTTGTTGCATTTCTACTGTGAGTGGGCTCGCCTCTCTACAGATCTGACTTGTAACTTGGCCTGGATGTGCTAACGTCTTGTCTGCGTAGATCTAGCTCAGTTTAATACCATACTGCGGAACATTCTAGGCAAAATATTTAGATTTTTGATAAAAGGCACAGTGTGTAATTTCCCGGAGCTGGCATCACCTGCCTGATTCTATGGAAACAGGAAGTTAAAGCCACACTTCGGAACAGTCTCCATGGAGATAAACAGGTTTTATGTCGTAATGTGGAAGATTATAGCCGAAGGAACAACATTTCCATGGAGATAAGCGGAAGTAAAGGCCAAGTATGAGTCACGTTTGCGGAGATGCAAGCCCCCTCACTGTACGAACGTACGTTTTTTGTCAGCGTGCTTCATTTTCGTCTATGTTTTGCCTAAAATGTTCCATACTGTGGCTTTAAATCTATCAGCACTTTGTTAATAAGATTGTTTAACGTTATATGGACCCAAGTATTTGACTGTAACTCCTACTTGGTTTTTGGTTTTGTTCCAGGCCAGCAGACTAATGAGCGCCGGAGCCCCTCTGCCCGAGCCCTCCACCTGTTTACAGCCGCGGGTCAGAGGTCAAAGGTCAGGGGGGTCCCGGGGTTGTCCTCACAGTGTGGGGGGGGCAAACTCAAGAGGTGGATTATGTAAGAAAGCGTGACCAAAGCGGAGGGAAGAAGTCACAGATGTTTAGAACAGTCGATTCATATATAAATAAATAAATCATCATTATAATATGTAAAAACTTGTAGAATTTTTTTTTTTTTTTTTTACAATTTATCTATGTGTAATTGAGACAGGAAAGGCATCTGTAATAAATAAATACATAAATAAATAAGTAGTTAATTAAAGGTACATGTAACTTTCTCCTAACCATGGAGATAGATACGTTTTATGCTGTACTGTGGAAAGTTATAGCTAAATGAACAGCATAAGGGTCAGGTTTGTGGAGAGGCGAGCCCGCTCACAGTAACCTGACACAAAAACATGCAACTATTTTCGTCTAAAAAAGTGACATACTGTGGCTTTAAACACAACTGCTTTTGTCTCTTGCGCACAAAGTTGAGTTACCGAAAGTGATCTTATACTTAAACTCTTATACGTTTCTGAAAATACTGAAAATAAATAGCTGAAAAAAACAAAAACAAAAACAAAACCAAAAACAAAACGTATGTGTTCAAGAAATGGTCAGTTTGTGAACGAGTTGACAAAAAGGCAGCATTAATGAAGCAGGAAAAGGAGGAGGAGGAGGAGGAGGAGTTACCTGTGGTGTGAGAACAGAGCTGAGGCCTCGTGGGGGTCTGGAGGGTCTGCTCTGACACCCCCCTCTCTCTTCTCTCTCTTTTCTCTTTCTTGCTTCCCTCTCTCTCCTCTCCCTGCTCTCTCTTTCTCTCTTCTCTTTCTCCTCATTCTCGCTCTTTCTCTCTCTCTCCTCTCTTTCCTCTCTCTCTCTGCCCTCTCTTTCTGTCCCCCCTCTCTCTGTTCTCTCTGTCTCCCTGTTTCTCTCTCTGCCCTCTCTTGCTGCCCCCCCTCTCTCTCCTCTCCCTGCTCTCTCTTTCTCTCTTCTCTTTCTCCTCATTCTCGCTCTCTTTCTCTCTCCTCTCTTTCCTCTCTCTCTCTGCCCTCTCTTTCTGTCCCCCCTCTCTCTGTTCTCTCTTTCTCCGTTTCTCTCTCTGTTCTCACTGCTCTCTCTTTCCTCTCTCTCCTCTCTCTGTTCTCTTTCTCCCTGTTTCTCTTTCTGCTCTCTCTCCTCTCTCTGCCCTCTCTTTCTGCCCCCTCTGTTTTCTCTCTCCCTGTTTCTTTCTGCTGTCTCTCCTCTCTCTGCCCTCTCCTTCTGCACCCCTTCTCTCTCCCCTCTCTCTCTCTGTTTCTCTCTCTGCTCTCACTCCTCTCTCTACCCTCTCTTTCTGCCCCCCTCTTTCTACCCCCCCCGTTCTCTCTCTCCCTGTTTCTCTCTCTGCTCTCTCTCATCTCTCTGCCCTCTCTTTCTGCTCCCTCTTTTTCTCTCTGCCCTGTCTTTCTCCTCCCCCTTTCTCTCTCTGGTCTCTCTCTCCCTGTTTCTCTCTCTGCTCTCTCTCTTTCTTTCCCCCTTTCTCTCGCTTTCTCTGTTGTATACAGCTGCAGGGTTAGGAGAGGTGGACTGGTGGGAGAAGGAGGGAAGGAGGTATGGAGTGGTAGATTACAAAAGGACAAAAGACAAAAGAGTTCAGGATAATACGCCGCGGAGGAGGTGGGGGTGAACCATGATGTCATCCAAGTACTACTAAAAAGATGGGTTGAATTTGGAGAGGACTGTTTAGAAGTGCACTTAGGGTGTGATGTCGTGGTGGGCGGGGCCATAGAGTGTTATCTCGCGGTGGGTGGAGCCATAGGGTGTGATGTCGTGGTGGGTGGAGCCATAGCAACACGGTATAGTTTCTATCCAGAGTCCATTTTAGTAATCTACGTTCACACAAAATGATCTTTTTTTTTTTTTTTTTAATCAAATGTCATCACCTGTCTGATACTGTAGAAATAGTTCAAAGTTAAAACCGTACTTCGGAACATTCTCCAAGTAAGAGTCAGGTTTGTGGAGATGCAAGCCCACTCACAGTAAACATGCATTTTTTCAGCGCTATAGAAACATCCAAAACTGAAAAAAAAATTTATTTTTTAATTTTTTTTGACAATTTTTAGTAGAAAACAAATCTATTTACCACATTGGTATTGGATTGGTCACAAATGGTAATTTTTACACAGCGCTTTTCCACCTTCAAGTCACTTTACGTCACCAAACCACTCACCCATTCACACACACAAGGACACGATGACAGTATTCATCAGTTGGAGCTGGAATTGCACCGCCAACCTGTGGGTTAGTGGATCTGACTGCTCTGACAATGATGTTTTATGTCGAGAGCGGGATTCAAACCTTCATATCAGTGGACAAACACTCGCTGATAATGCAATACTAAATCAATAACTTCTAAATACTGCAGTGGTGTCTTGCGTTCATTTCTTTTTGTCTGTATTATAGCACATAACATTGCTAGCTTACGGGCTAACTCCTTACCTTTGGGTCAGCAGCGGTTACCTTCGCAAATGTGTTGACTTTTTTCACCTAAAGATGGAAAAGAGAGAAGAACGACCACATCAACTCATTTAACTAATACTAGAACAATAAGATTTAAATCAGACCTATTTCGCAAAATGGACTTTTCAGAGCTTTTATCCGTGTTACAGCTGTTTCCCCTCAACATTTACTCACCTGAAGCTGTTTTTGGAGTGATTCATGTTCGAGTAACCTTTAATCGCTTATTTTCAAGATGCCACTTTGCCCATCAACCCCGTTTTCACCTCCGCCGGGACACGCCCAATGTGACGTACTTCGTTCTCCAGTTGTCTTTTCTTAATCGGTGATACGTGTACGATTCAGCAGCATCACGTAGTTATTTTGGTACGAATGAAAAACAATCCGCTACTCGCTAGTGTGACGTGCAGCTGAGCGCCGACTTTTTGTCGTGATGACGTTTACGGCGTCGAATTAGACACCGCAGTTTTCTAACGCGGAAGTCAGCGGATTTGTTTCTTTTATTAAGTCGTTTTAGATGAATATTGCGATTTAAAATGTGTAAATTACAACGTAATGATCCACGGGTGTCGTAGATTATAACTATAGAGCAGACCTTAAGATTTTACCAAGTTCTCCTTCGAATACAAATGCAAACTGTACTAATACTGTACGTGAACTGGGCCTGAATCCCCAGCTCTCGCAAGTTGTAAACATATCGCACCAGCTCTGGGCACTGGCATCTTGTCTCAACCAATTTTCACAATTTGTCCCCAAGTGGGCCACCATATGCGATTACATCACCTCTCCGTTTTCAGCGCTTAGCATTTCGTTACGGACTCTCCCCGAAACAAAGCATTTCCAGGAATTTTCCACTCACTTGTCGCGTCCAATCGTGGTGTCCGCGCCCGGAGGTCCCACTACGTGACGTACGCTGTCCCGAGACATGGGACCGCAGACCTCCGGAGACCTCCACACGCCCCCCCTTCCCTCAGCTGCCTCCTGATGACCCCCGACGGTGAGCTGTCCCCGGGCATAGCCGTCATTCTGGAGCCCCCGCCCGGTCGGCCCGGTCGGCCCGGGGTGGGACGGGTGAGCGGGCGAGTGGGGTGGCCTCTTTCTGCTTGGATGGGGTCCCGTCACAAGTATTTGGGTGTATCGTCGTAGACCACTTACTTACGTAAATATTTTATATTACTTACGTGAGTTTATTTTTAGTATTCTAGCAAAATTACAACGAGAAAAAACAAAATCAGATCCGAGGGAGCGCCGCGAGAAACACAAACGTTCAGATCGTGTCGTATTGTCGAGGTAAAGCTTTTGTCACTTTGGACTTACTCACAGTGGGAAGAGGAACCTCAACTTTTACTCGAGTAAGAGTAGTGTTACACTGTACAATATATTATTCAAGTACAAGCAAAAGTATGACGTACGAAAACTACTCTGGGAAGTAAATTTTCTTTTTTCGAAATAGAACTAAGAAGAGGAACTGACCAACCGTGTCGGATAAATTTGAAATGTTTTTAAAGGTTTGCCACCATCTTGTCTCCATGGTTACTGCTTTGGCTGAAGTGTTTCATACTATGGCATTAAACTTATCTATCTCCATGGAAACAAACAAGCAACGTCACCAGTCCTAGTTACAAGTCAGATCTGTGGAGAGACCACCCTCCCTACAGTAAAAATGTATGTCTTTCAAGAACATTTGAGCAGTTAAAACACCACGAGTTAAATGCCATACTGTGGAACATTCCAGGGATTAAAACAATAACATGGAAAACCCTCCTCCAGTAATGTTACATAGTGCACTTTTAATTAAGCCTGAAGCAGTTAAAATAGGGCTAAAACATGAGCTGCTATAGGGTCACCATTAGTTTTAGTGCTAATTTAATCGGAGAGTTGGGTGTGGACGTAAAGTGGATGTATTCAATAAAATCAACTTTTCAGAGCCTTTAACAATGTTATAGTTGTTTTTGGCGCGTTTTGTGCACGTTGGAGTAATCTTTAAACACTTATTTTTAAGATGCCAGTACAGTTTACCAGCACACGCCCACTGTGACGTACTTACTTCGTTCTCCAATTTTATTTTCTGAATCAGTAATACTCGTAGGATTTGGCAGCGTCATTTTGGTGCAAATTTAAAAAAAAACCTGCGGCTCGCTAGCGTGATATACTGCTATCCATAGGAGAAGCCAACAGCGATACGGCTCGTGTACGGCGACGTCAGCTCCCATTGGGTGCCGCAGTTTTCTAACGCGGAAGTCAGCGGATTTGTTTCTTTTATTAAGTTTAAAGTTTGAGATGAATATTGCGTTTTAAATTGTCCAAATTATTACAAAATGATCCACGGGTGTCGATTATAACTATAAAGCAGACACAAGCACAACACCACTGTTTTTGTTGAGGTGGAAGTACGGTTACATGGTTCACGTAAATAAAAGTAGATGTTGCGTTTTAAGTTGTGTTTCTGTAACCGACTCGGGTTGGGCTGTCCTGGGCGTCTCTGTCCCCAGCCCCTGAGCCTGATTTGGGGCAGGCGTTTGGGGCGAGTGGGGTGGCCTCTCTTCTGCTTGGATGGGGTTCTGTCACAAGTGTTCAGAGGGTCCCGAGGCCACACGTCCTGACAGCGCCCGCGGGTGACAGCGCAGCGGGTGACGCGGCCCCAGGACAGAGCCGAGTTTGACGCTAACGAAGGGAGAAGAGGCGCACACCACACACTGGGAGCCCGGCACCAAGCATATGCTGCCCAAAGAGGAGACACGTTACACTGACATGTCCAAGAAATGTGATCCGCTACAGTGTGGATCTGTGTGGAATGTACAGGGACACAGACGTACGTTAGCTCCAATGTATTTTCGACTGGAGAGTTAGCGTTAGCCGCCACCATCACAAACTATGAAAAACCTGGGCTGTTTTTAATGTTTCTTTTACTGCTTTAAAATTAAAATAAATAAATGATGTTGCGTTCCACTCGCCCTCAGAGGTCAGAACTCGTATCTCGGAATGACGTAATCTCCTCGGATGCCCATTCCAGTTGTCAAGTCGTAAAAACTAAGGATTAAATAAAGTAATAAACACTAGGGAAGTGCTCAAATCAGCCAAAATGTGAGTCCAGTTAAGTTCATTAACTAACCAGGACATTGTTACTACATTAATACGTTAATAAAGCAACATTTGAGAGTGAATTTTGACTTTTGTTGACATTAGCTCCGTGTACGCCGTGGACTTTATAAAGGGAGCGGACTAAGGGAGCGTGACGTCACCCATAGCGTCCGGCTCCAGTCAAATGAAGCATGAAGCAAATGAAGAATTTGGAGCCAAGTTCCATATTAGGAATTCCAGCCCGAGTATTGTTAAGGGAGCGTGACGTCACCCATAGCGTCCGGCTCCAGTCAAATGAAGCATGAAGCAAATGAAGAATTTGGAGCCAAGTTCCATATTAGGAATTCCAGCCACGAGTATTGTAGCAACCAAAGAGCCAATCCAGAGGCTGTTGAAAGTAGCTGGGAGCAGGCGCTTAGCAACGCTGTCAATCAAACCTGTTGCTAATGCTAGTAGGAGCGACCTCGGAGAAGGAAGGCGCCTGATGTGTCTGTTATTAATGTTCATATCTTGATTTACAGACACAATAGCGAAATAAAAACACCAGGATCACGTAGAGCGGGTTAATACGAACATAATACAACATAGCGGGTTTGCTGTGTCCATTTATATAGACAGTCTACGGTGTACACATTATCAAAAGTAGCATAACGGCACATTTGTAACTGCAGAGGCTCGACGGCTGCACAGGAGCAGGTTCACAGATGACAAGTGGACAGGAGGAGCAACTAAAGGGAAAACAACACAAGTACGATCAATTTTAATAACTGTCGGGTTTTTAATTGTCACCAAACGCAGGCCACCGCCATGTTGGATTTTCTAACTCGGACTCTGAAATGTTCTCCGACTTTACAAGTAGAAGTTCCGAGATCGTGGAGCTTTTCAGTTGTCACGTATAAGTCAGAACTTGGAAAATCTGACCTTGGAGCACGACTGGAACGCACCATCAGATACAAGTTATATTGGTCAGTCCTGGAGGGGTCTATAAATAACCAGCATTAAAACCAGCACAGTGTTGTAGCTGAGTCATTATTTTTTGAGTTGAAGTCACACTCGAGTCCTCGTGGTTCCAGCCTGAGTCATTAAGATAAAACGTTCTAGATCATAAACACAAACTGAATCATTGTCATCTCAAACCAAGTCCAACTTTGAAATGAGTCACCAGTCCTGCACTGCAAAAACTAAAATCTTGCCAAATAAAATTACTTGACTTAAGAAAATGTTCTCTTGATTTGAGTAAATTTCAGTGAGTTATTAACTATCAATGGAACAAGTCTTTTTGTAGTAAAAGGATTGTAACGGGACGATCGAGGGATTACACAGACATCACGCCTTTTCGTACAATGGGAAAATACATCTTGCACATCTGAAACAAGCAAAGATACTTATTCCATATAGATAATTTTTCTTGTCAAGTCAACTCTCCTCAAATCAAGTAAAATGTTCTTGAGTAATTTGAACTTACCTAGTGCCAGAAGCTCAGTTGGTAGAGTGTTTGCCCGCTGATTGGAAGGTTGGCGGTTCAAGTCCTGTTTTCTACACAAACATCACTGGGAGAGCAGCAGAAGCTAAGCTCCCGGAGATAAATGCTGTCGTTGTGTCCTTGGGCAAGACACTTAACCTGCCTCACCCCTAGATATTACTTTTTGCAGTGCGTAAGTAACAGTCCACAAATACTTTTACTCTATTGATACTCAAAGTCGCTTTATAATTTAGATGGTGATTAGCTGCAGTAAGTTCTTGGATCTAGTAACTAACAAAAATAATCTGGTTAAACATTTGTGGATTTGCCTTTTGGTATGTCATGGCAAAGTACGACGTAATCAATAGGGAAATCTGGCTCTTGCCCCAACCAGCCCCATCTGAGAGTATGGCATCAACACATCCAAAAATCTGAAAACCACCAATATTGTTTCTTGCCACCCGCCGCCATATTGGTTCTAGTCGCTAATGTAAACAAATGTAAACGCCAAAGGAAACGTGGATTAACTGCCCAAGTCATCAGTATGAAATCATTTTTGGTGATTTTGAGCTTTCAGTTCTAAGAGTTTAACCATCTCCTCCTGTTATAAGAGTGTGAAAAGCCACGCAGAAGCCATTTTATAGATCCAATATGGCGCCGACTGCCCCAATATCTGCTCTAACCCCTCCGTGGTGTTAGCTGACAAAGAAGTTGACTTGTTTTAGGTTTTCCAACAGCGATTTTGGTTCTTCAAAGATTATTTCTGAGTGATGTCAAGATCTTTGTTCAAAATAAATGATAGTTTCGATACAACTGACCAGAACAGTTTTGTACCTTGTCATTTAGATATCATAAGGGACCACATTTACAAAATTTTCTAGAAAGACTGATGTGTTTACCCATTCAAATCAGTGTGACATTTATTAACTAGAACTTACATTTGGCTCCTGTTCTGTTCAACATAATTTACATGTTGTCCTAGTCTAGTCCAGGTTTAGTCCCAGTTTGGTTCCAATTGTGTTCACTGTGAGTGTTTTTTATTACATCATAGTGTCAGAATTTGAAATTTTAGTATCGTGACAACACCAGCCTTCTCTGCTCTCGTCAAATCACCCAGACACAGAGAGAAACATGCAAACTCCACACAGAAAGACCCGGGAGTCGAACCTGAAACCTCCTCGTTGTGAGGCGAGCGTGCTGGCCTGGGTTTGGCTCCCACACTCTGCAGGCGGGGGTCACGCGGGGGACATGGGGGGCTGTCATGCTCTGTTACCCTGTGCTCTGGGACAGAACTAAAACTGCCCCAAACCTGTCTCTGTCCTGATTTTACAGTCGTTTGGACACTCGGGACATGTCTGACCACACGCAACACCAACCAAAACAAGACCAAAACATCACGAATCAACTCGGGGAGAAAACAGACAAAACTAGACAAACGACAGAAGTGTTATGAAGAGTTTAACAAAGAGTACATGAGTAAACTGCTATAAACAAAACCAAAAAAAACCCCTCAAAATCACTCCAAAATAACCACCCTTTGTTTTGACCGCTGGGTTTGCATTAGTGACATTTCTTGACCCGGACAACATGACACAGCTGTGAAGTGAAAACCATTTCAGGAGACTTCATCATGAAACTCACTGAGAGAAGGACAAGGGTTTGCAGTGCTGTTCACAAAGCAAAGGGTGGATACTTTGAGAACATTGAGTTATTTCACTTTTTTTTCTTTACTACATAATTCCACACGTCTTACTTCATATATTTCATGTCTTCTGTGTGTAGAAAAAATGTAGAAAGTAGTAAACTTTTAATGAGAAGGTGTGTCCAAACTTTTTAGTGGAAAAAATCTAATAAAAAGAGAAGACAAGGGTGGGGATGGCGGTGGTGAAGAGGCAGAGATGAAGAGTCTGGAAAGGCTGACGGTTCTGCTGCTGCGGGGAAGGCATGTTTATTTGTATAGCACAGTTGGTACACAAAGTATTTCAAAGTGCTTTTGCAGAATAAGAAAGATTAAAATCACAATGCAAACAAATCAAAATATTAAAAAAAAAATCATTGTAAAATGAACATTAAAAGA
>KN472143.1:25838-39725 GCA_000787095.1 Periophthalmodon schlosseri | reverse complement strand
ATCCTGGTTAAATAAAGGTCAATAAATAAACAAATATTTTGTCCTTGTTAAAATCTTTAAAAAGTACATTTTGCATTGACCCTTTAACATCTGCTGGGGATTTCAGTTGTATCCTCTGGATATGTCTGATGCCATCTCCAGAACACATTTAAACCATGTTCATCGTGCTGAAGTCACTGTCTCACGCTCACTGTAAATACCTGGTCGCCTCAGTGTTAGCATAGCAGGTGCGATGTTTAGCACCTTGTAATTACCCCGTGTTCATTTAAACAATATTTAATTTACTCTTTTATTGCCGTGATCATCGTCCAGGGGCCTTACACTAACGTTAGCCTCCGACGCTACAGCGGAGTGTAGGAACCGAACATCTGCTTCACTATGTTATGTACAGTGTGTATGTGTATGTATAAGAGGGGAGGAGGGGGAGGGGGGGGCAGGCTTCATAAATAACCCCAAGCAATCTGCCCGTGCCTCTGCGCTCTTATTAATTACTTTTATGGGCAAAATCAAACATCTGTCATGTTAGAATACACAAATTAATTATGCAGCTTCTCCCCATCAGACCAAATAAGACCAGGACATCAAGAGAGGCCTGCGCGGAGAGGGGGAGGTGGCCGCCAGTTTCTTAACACATACATTTACTTCATTTATATAAACGTACAGTGAATTATAATGAACTGTTTTGTGCAATGGCATATTGTTGGGGGACATTGTTCTCTGCTTTATGTTGTTGAAATTCATACCATTTAAAAGACACATCTAAAACTTACCTGGAGTTGTGTTTAGCTTCATTCACAGAAAATACACAGTTTGAATTTTCCCAGGATTGCTGTATCATAGGTAAAAACTCTGTGCAGGTGTTAGGTCCATAAATCATCGCACGACATGTTTTAAGAATTTCTGGGATCAAATTGTGTTCTTTACAGCTACATGCTTACATTAACACATTAGGGCATATTTATTATTAGCTAAAATTTGATTTTTCCCTATGGTAATTCCCTCTGTTGCCAGTAGATGGAGCCCTACACCAGAATCCAGTATGGAGAGTGCCCAAGTTGTAAAATAATGTCTGATTTTATACATGGTTATTATTTTAAGTTCTAAAACATGAGAAATAAGCAAAGGTACTCAAGAGCATGTTTGTATAGTCGTCCTGTGTCAAGGTCGCCCCGAGGCATGCTGGGTAAGCGCGCTGTGCCAGGCCATACCTCTGCCTCTGCCCCTATCTGAGTGAAGGGAGCAGGCCGGCACCCTGCGGAGCTGTAAGTGACTCCAAATGGCGCCCTCCAGAGTTCGTGACCGGAGCAGGGACTGTCCCAGGACCATCTGGAAGGCACGAGGGGGGTGGGCAGCTGTCTTCTGTCAGAGGAACCTCAGATGCCCGCCGTCATCACAAACTCCACCTGTGTCAAGGGAGGAGGGGTTCAGATGGAGCAGAGTGGCGAGCAGAGGCGGCAGTGGCTCAGTGGTTGCGTGAGTGTTTGCCCACTAAACAAAAGCTTGCCAGTCCGATACCAGCTCTATGTTGTGACACGTTAAACATTTTTCAGTGCAGTGTTCATTCTCTCCATACTCCATTATGGTAAGCTTCTCCTATTCATGTTTCAACACACTGTCACCATTTTGAGGACTTTTTTCCATTCAAAAGATATAATAGTTTGTTTTAAATTGTTCATTGCTACGGCAACGGTCCAAATTGTCCATCATTTTGAAACCCATGGACAGGTACTGGCCAAACAAACCACCACCAAGCACTCACACATAACATTCATACTAAGTGTCTTGCCTAAAAACACAACAACAGAATGTTCAACCCAGACCCAACCTTCGCTTCAGACAAGGTCATTTTAAAGGCACACTTTGTAACTTTTCTTTTGGGGTGGGGGGGTGCCATCTTCCTGTCTCTTTGGAGATCTTATTAGGAATAACTGGCCCGATTCAAGCCACAAACACAGTAACACATTTTTTTTTTTTTTTTTTTACAAACATGGATTCTCACTGTGGGCTGGTGGCATCACCTGCTTATTTGAGATATATTAGTTAATGCCATTCTGTGGAACTATCCAGAATTCCTGTCAAAGCAATGAAATCTCCATGGTGTCAACTCTTGAACGAATCTTAAACCAGAAAAGTATTTGAAAAGTTTATAGCACTATCACAAATATACCCGGAGTTGTGTTTTGTTTGTGTACATGTTTAACACACAAACACGTGTGAATGAGACTCCAGGTATGTTTTTGATGAGGTAACAACATTATAACATGGCTTAAAGCTCACAAGAGTCCATTTTGCGAAGTGGTAAAACCTGACCAAATCACAATACCTTTAAACTTCTTCGTTGGACTGGTGTAGCGCCATCACCCCTGGCCCCTCCCTCGCTGTGCGTTGGCGTTGTCAGGTTTATGAAGACAGAGAGCCGCTGGTCAGTGGTCCAGCTGCTGTGGCTACGTGCTAATGCTAACACGCTAATTCACTCCACTTCTCTTTATGGAGGCGTTAGTTACAGATGGATTAGCATACCTGCACATGAATCAGAACTCAAATGACAAACACTAACCTGTCATATGTCATAATCTTTGGTGTTATGCCTGTTAACTGCTCGCCAGTAAATATAAACGGGACTCAAAATTCAATATGGATTTTGGGTGCAATCATTATAGACAGTAACTCGTCCATCGTCTGCTCCATCTGATCCTCTCCTCTGCATCCTCTGCTCCTTCTGAACCTCTCCTCTGCATCTTCTGCGTCAGTGTATCTGGATACCTGGAGTAGCTCGAGTTGGACTAGTGGCCAGTCCATAGGTACTGCAGCGAAAGCATTTTTCCCATATAGCGCAATGTAAACATGAACTGCTCGTGTTCAGGTGACAGGGCACCTACAGGTTTCAAAACAGACAGATTTTGTGGTGATTTTTGTTTATTTTTAGATCTTAAACTTTTTTTTTCATTTAAAATCCTTCAGTTGTTAAAAAACAGCTATTTGAAGGCCTTTTATAAGCAGATCTTGAGGTCAAAATACGTCCGCTGCGTGCTGTCTCCATGTAATTAGAGAGCATTTTATTGTCAGATAATCAAGAAGCGCGCCTTAGCAAGCTATGTCTTGTTAGCCGTCACGACAAAACTCCGCACTGGTCTCAGAGTTATGAAAAGCACTTGTAAACGCATCGAAAAATTAGGTGAGTTAGATAAGGTAAGTGAGGAATGACTTTGGACCACTGCAAACTGTTTAAAATGAACTAGTTCTGTTTGTCACGTTTTTAAGACAGTAAAAATCAAAAACCTCCCCTTCTTCACTGTTTCTTTCTGTATTCCTGTACACACTGCTGCTAGAACAATAGGAGTCAGATTAAACATATTACGGTCTGCAGACGTTTGAACACACTTACCCCTAAGGTCAGGTCAGAGATGAATCATTCTTTCAATATGGAAAGTCAAAATCCTCTGTGTAATCCGCTCTTGGTTTAAGCAGAGATTGGAGGACTTCCTGGAGCATATGGTAGCGCTTGTAATGACCAAGGAAGCCAGGATCTTGAGTGAATTCTTCGAGGTGAACCAAGATTGTTGTTGATTAAATGTAGGATTTGGTGGCCACATATGCTGCGTTCTCTGCGGGGCGGAGAGGAGAGGCCGCTTTCCAAGAGAAATAGATTAATACAGAAATGATAATCTTATGTTTACTGTTAAAATATACAACAGGATTTTAAGGTTGGTTAAGGTTGACTCCATAAAGGTCCTCTGCGACTGACCCATCTCTCAGTCACCACATTTACGTACATGGCAGGAAAACCAACTTATTAGGCACAGGCTAGGAGAGGCGTTCAACTGCACAGGGTAAGAAACAGCCAGCAAAATATTAGACATGTGTTTGGATGTTTACTGACTTATTTTAGATCAGCAGCGATGACAAACTAAAGGCCCTCGGACTAGCACATAGTTGTTGTTGTTTTTTTTTTGTTGTCCACTATTTTAAAGTGAAAGTAAAAGTAATGGAGCTTTTAATGTGTTTATTTGTTCTGCAGAGCGCAAACACCTTGTGAGTATCCCAGTTCATAGTTTGTAGAATGCCTGAAAATCAAATGCTCAAGGTAAATTAGAGAAATATATTGTTATTTGAATATGCCAATATGGAAAGGAACATGTCTCATTTACTGCAATTAACTTGAGTGCCTTAAAGGAACTGAATGTAGGCTACACTCTCTACTACTGTTTAAAAAATGTACTACAATCACAACTGAACCTGTGTTGCCAGTACTTAACCTGCAGATAGAGACACACACAAGTTTTTCTCATTCTCAGTACATGGACAGGCCTCATGTGAAAGCTCAGAACGTCCAGAATTTCCAGAAATTTTAGGTAGTGACGGTTCAGATCAGAGAGAGTGCGTTTAGGTTTAAACCAACTGGATTTCAGCATTGAAACTGTCAACCCAAATGAGAGACTCATGTGAGGCTTGTTTTGTTTAAAGAGGGGGTGTTATGCAAAATTGACTTTTTGGAGCTTTCTCCCATGTTATAATGTTGTTCCCTCATCAAAAACATGCCTAAAGAAGTTTTAGATGTCAACCATGCATGTTGCAATTTAGCGATCTCTCCAGGGCCCTTTTCAAACCTTCCTCATTGTTAGCTGCAAGATTCTGCCCAATGCTCCGCCCACAATCCTACATCACCCATGCTCCCACACGACAATTCTCCATAAATATATAAAAGCAGGATGCAACTCTGTACACAGCAACTTCACAAATCTGATGTGATGTGCAGTAGTTTCATTAGCGGGATGCAGCTGATTGTGATGTGATAGCGCTCTGAAGGGGGAGTAACTTAGTATGGAGAGCAAAGGGAGAGGGAGACTCAGAGCATCAAAAAACAAGTGAAATGTTAATACATTGTTTTTATCAAATATAGCATTTTCAAAGCAATAAAAGGTAACATGGTGATCTAAATATGTTGTGTGTTAACAATTAATACCCCCTCTTTAAGAATAAATCAGCTTTAGAAAAGTTATCAGTAAAAGCTATATTTGATCTGAACATGTTTACCTCGTACCTGGGGACATAGATAGGTCAAGTTTATGAAATTTAAAATCAATATCTTACATACTGTTCCTTTAACTTGTAGGTATTTCAAACGGCTGATGTGAATGGGTGAATTATGAGTGTCTTGAGAAGTGATTGTGACATGTGACAATATACAGTCAAGTAGAAAATACAGTCAAAATGCAGTTGAATTTATAAGGGCCTATATTACATTAATTTTCCATTTATGTTATAATGAGTTGTGTTTTGTTTCATTCACACATGTTTAACGCACAAATTCTACATATTTAGTCTATGTTCTTCACTCAAACTGAAAACACTCCACCTTGTGACGTCATCAAGTGGTAATACAGGAAGTGCTCCACTGTGTTTTTAAACTCCACACATCTTTTCTAGAATCATTTGCAGCCCTGGAATTGCCCATCTTTGAAGCTACAGCTGTTGTTTGAGTCTGTGAAACTTCTTTGCTTCTCGATTTTCTGCAATTTCAACTAAACAAAAGGTAAAACTAAAATATTTTTTTGGAAAAAAGCAACAACTTGGGGTTATTCTAGTGTATTGCGGAGTAAATCAGTTCAATTATGGCTTAAAATAGCTGTTAACTTTAAAACTACCACTTAATGACATCACAAGGTGTAACTGAACTTTGGGGATTTAGACAGCCCAATAATGCAGGGTTACTCAAACATGAGTGAATGGAACAAAACACAACTCCAGGTATGTTTCTGAGGAGGTTACAGCATAATAACATGGCAAAAAGCTCAAAAGTCAATTTTGCATAATATAGGACCTTTAAGACCTAGTCCAAAAGACATTAAAATTTTCTTTATAAAACGCTGTGAACAACAACAGCTTGAGAGCCATAAAGAACTGAAAACATCTTTTACGAGCCCCTGACATCCCCTTTAAGAACCGTCACACTTCCCTTTAAGAGAGCCGGAACATTTAACACCGTTCCTTTTATGGACCCTACCTGCAGTAAATTACACCCCCAGGACAGCAGAGCGGCGCTGTTGTATTTTATGTTAAAGAGTTTCCCGTTTTAATATGGGGAGTTTTATGACGTGGGGAGCATATGCTGCAGAGGCCACGCGCGAGGCTAGCTACAGGCTAACGTCGTAATTATGGGATGTCCCTGAGTTTTATTTCAACAACAAGGTCACACAAACTATCCCCGAGCTCTGGAAAAAAACTGCTTGGCTAATGCAGCGGTAGTGCGGGTAATAAAAAAAATAACAATATATAATTTTGCACATAAACTGGCTAAATAAATTGATTTTATTATGTATTTGTGGTTTGTGAATGCGTAAGTGATGGCGTGAGAGAGTCTGGCAGCCATGTTTCTGGGAGTTTTTTTTGTTTTTTTGGGTTTTTTTTTTTTTGTGTACTAGCTCCTGCTTCATCTTGGGACATTCAGAATAAAAAACACCAAACTACTTCCACCAACACATCCCTTGTATGTTTACTGTTGTGGTGTAGTGGAGCCTGTGGTCAGCAGACACACAGCTGCTCTGACCCTGGGCGCACTTTAATAATGCACAGCTCGTCCGTTTTTAGCCACGCCTCACGTGAAAGCGGGACATCGCAGTGAAGGGTGCAGCCTGCGGCGTCCCAGAGCGGAGCCGGGCGGAGCATATGCCACTGCGCCGGAGTGAGTGGCTCTGCTGGCCCCTGTGTGGGTACTGCCTCCCTGAACGCAGCCGTGTGAGGCAGTGGCTGTGTGGCTGCGGAGTTAGTGTCACAGCGGGTTATGTTCCGGGCAGATGTTGGGCCACCGCAGAATCCGCAGGTCAGCAAAAACACAAACCTGTCGTCTACGCGCTCACATCAGCTTAGGATCAAAATATTATGTCTATGGTCAACATATTTAAAGGAACTGCATGTAGTCTGTGCTCTTAAACTGAGTGGCCAATGCTTTAATTTGTATAGTGACCTTATTCTGACCCGCCCACTCTTGCCTCTAGAAGCTACAAAACCATACTTTTTTGTGTTCAATGTGCAAGTCAAGAATGCGGCGATTCTCTGGGAAGTTTTAAAACGGTTTTGTAGTCTGTATAGAACGCATCGGCATTACAACCCCAGAGATGATGGTGGCACATACAAGTTGCCCTGCTTCACGTGAAAGCTCAGAATCTCCAAAATTCACTCAGAAGCAGCACTGATCACTGACATTAATGATTGGGTAAAATGCTTTGAGGGCCCATTGGATGTGGAAGAGCTAGCTATCTTCTTCTTTTGAGAGTTCACACTTTACAATGATTGGCTGAATGCACCTGTCACTCACTCAGAGCATGACAGAGGCTGACCAATAGGAGGAGTGGGTGGATGCATGAGTTTTTGTTTGAACATTTAAAGCTGGGGCACCTGATTTTAAAACTATGGATGGAGGAGTAGGGTTTTTAAAATCTAACTTGTCCTTAGCTCTCACAAACCTTGTAGCATATTCTTAAAATCCACTTACGTTATCTTAAATTTTTTATTTTTTTTTTTGAATGTGTGCACAGATTTGGAACAGCTTTCAAATTTAACAGAAAAAGCGCTGAATCTTCAAATCAAAATTTCATATCGTCATTGTCCTAAAACACTGATCCACCATGTTTTACAGTACTAGACATCACACAGAACATATTGAACCATTTTAACACAGTCATTATCCCATAATCCCTCTGTCACCTAAATATGAAATCTGCTTCTTCTGTTCACAACATATCATTTTAGGACAGAAGTCAGAGGTCAGGGGTCGTCCATGTCCAGGTCACTCAGCATCTTCGGCTAAGCACCTTCTGAAACATATTGAAAGACATCTCAGGTCATTGTTTCTGGAGGACAAAATATGGTCTTGTACATAATGTAGTCCTAGGATTATCTAAGTCATCTAACACATAACATATTTAGATCACCATGTTACATTTTTATTGTTTTAAAAATGCTATGTTCACCCAAAACATATTAATACTATTAACAGTCTCTCCCCCTTCAGAGCGCGATCACAACACAATCACCTTACATTAATGAAACTACTGCACATCGCATCAGGTTTGTGAAGTTGCTGTGTACAGTTTTGCATCATGCTTTTGTATATTTATGGAAAATTGCAGTTCAGGAGCATGGGTGATGTAGGCTTGTGGGCTGAGCCTTGTACAGGCTTGTACAGCTGACCATAAGGAGGGCTTAAATAGTTCCTGGAAGAGATTCAAACATGCATGGATGAGGAAGAAAACCTCTTCAGGCATGTTTCTGATGAGGGAACAACACTAAACATGCTAGAAAGCTCCAGAAAGTCGATTTTGCATAATAAACAGATTTTGACTGGATTTCACAGTTTATCCCTAAGTACTGTTACATATTTTTGTCCCCCGTGCCCTCCCCTCCTCTACTCCCCCCTCCCTCCTGAGTCCCAGCAGGAGTCCATGTTAACCCGTCTCACTTTCATCAGATTAAGAGCAGCTCTTTAGTGATGGGTCAGTAGTTTAAGCCGCAAACGCACAATACACCAAATCAAACAATGCGTCACCCGGAGCCAGAGTCAGACACGAGCACATATGCATCACTGACACTTCAATCCAGGGACCACATATTAATGGCCTACGAATAGTGAAATACATAGTAAGGGCTTAATTACATCTGTTAGTAAGTGCTTTTTTGTCTTTGGACATATTTTACAAATCGTTAACAGGTCGTTAACTATTTTCTTCTCATGAATACTCAACACTTTATAATAACTGCACTATTTACAGCCTTAAAGGAACAGTATGTAAGATTTTGATTGTAAATTCCATAAACATGACCTAACTATGTCCCCAGATGTGAGGTAGACAAGTTCAAATCAAATATACAGTAGCTTTTACTGATAATAACTGTAAAGCTCATTTATTCTCAGTTACCTAAACATTGGACATGATGGACAAGTTGTTTATGTTACAATTTGGTGTTTTGGTTCTCAAGATGATTATCCAATCAGAAAGCAGAATGAGCTTCACATGAGTATCTCCTTTGGGTTGCCAGTTCAATTGAGTTGTTTATGTTACAATTTGGTGTTTTGGTGTTCAAGATGATTATCCAATCAGAAAGCAGAATGAGCTTCACATGAGTATCTCCTTTGGGTTGCCAGTTTCAATGCTGAAATGCAGTTGGTTTAACCCTAAAATGACTCTCTCTGATCTGAATAGTCACTACCTAAACCCCAGCACCTGCAGCCAATCATGAATCAGTGCTAGTGCAGCCTCTGCAGCTCAGTGAGTGAATTCTGGAGGTTCTGAGCTTTCACATGAGGCCTGTCCATATACTGAGAAAATCTTGTATGTGTCTCTATCTGCAGGTTAAGGCTCTGGACACACAGGTTCAGTTGTGATTGTCGTATCTCTTAAAGCTGTACAGCGCAGGCTACGTACAGTTCCTTTAACAACATCTTGACACCTTTAAACTTGACTAAAATCTCTGAAATCCTCCTCAGAACTTAGGACAGAGCTAGCAGAGCGATATGGAGGGGCGGCGCGTCAGTGTTCGTGTGAATAGCACTAAAGTGGCACTGGCTCTGCTGCTCTTTGTGCTCCATCTGCACTCACACTGTGTAAGCTGTTTCTAATAACAACAACAAGTTTGAGTCGGAAACTAAAGTCCAGACAACTGTTCCCCAAGTGCACAGCTTGACAAGTCTGCTCGCCTTTGTCTTCGGAAGAAACTTTTGGAAATTGTTAAAAGCTTAATGTGGAGAACTTCCCCTCTGCTTGTTTAAAAAGGAACTAAACACCGAAACAGATAATGGTGTTTTAATAGCATTATCCACTGATCCTAGTCATTACTTTTTAGCAATTTTAGTAGAAACTAAGTACATTTTCAGGTTTCTTATAAAAAATGTCAAAATGTAAGTGTGTCCTGCATCCAGTGGCCACTGCACTTTCAAGTACTATGTGACATCACGCAAGACTGTCCCGACAAACACCAGGCTGCAGGGGTGGAGTTTGAAGTGTGGATACCTGTTAAACCAATCACAATGTTGCTCATATATCCTCCCCCTCTCTCTCCCCTTTAGTCCTCCTGCTACTGCCCAAGTTAGCTGCTCTATTTGACTCTATGTGTTTTGCGGGAGGAGTTTAGGTGTATAGTCCCACTTTAAAAAACACATTATGCAAAATAGTATTTTTTGAGCTTTCAACCATGTTATCCTCTCATCAAAAACATACTTGGAGTTGTATTTCTGCTTCATTCATATTGTTTTGTTAATCCATTCATCCAAAATCTTCTTTTCTGAGCACTCAAAAACGCTGTTTTTCACAGATTTTTGCATCACAGGTAGAACTTCAGTCTTCTTTGCATTGTTTTTAAGCCCATAAACTATCGCTGGACTCGTTCTGCAGTCAAATTATGTTCACAATGAACACACTACTTTATTAGCATAGCATTCACGTGACCTAAGGGCCTCATTTGTTTATGTTTCCATTATTCATGTGCTCATTTTCTTGAGCAAACCACCATTAACAATAATTAAAGCTGCAAGTGGGAATGATGGCCCTCACCACCATGCGCAGGTCCTTCCCATGTGCCCGCCATGGACTCGCGACCGCCTCTTAATGGCGACCACCTCTTAACCATGACCGCTCCTGAATCACGACCGCACCTGTATACGACTGCCTGGTGTGTCATTCTCGTGACAGCCACCCAGGCCACTATCTGTCTAACATGTTTATTGTCTGCAGAACAGTAAGTCTGCAGAGAGGATCATTTGATAGACAACCAAAGAAATGCTCATTTGTAGTGTGGAATTCTTTTGCTTTAGGAAAGGCAGGTTCAACTCACCTGTTCAACTCACCCTGGTCCAAAATGTGTCCTGTTCATGCTGTGGTAAACCCACAATCCAAACAAACAAGAACTATTTAGAAGTTGAGGTATATACCAACTGTTTATCGGAGCAAAATATTCTTTTAAATAATAAAAATGCAGAAGTCATAGATTTTCCTTTTCTTATAAAGCATTTTACATTACATTGCACTGTTCCCTCCACACTGGGGATAAGCGCACAATTGTAGCCACAGCTGCCCTGGGGTAGACTGACGGACACAAGGCTGCCAATTTGTGCCCCTCCGACCAACAACACTACTCACACACACCACAGACAAAGGAAAGGGTTGGAGTTCAACATTGCAATGCAGTGTCTTATGTAAATGTTGTTGTGATATTTTGTTGTATACAAGTGTTTGCTCTTGTACTAATACTGCAGTAATCTGCTTTGATTTGGCCTTCTGACTATAAAACATTTCACTAACCTTAATGTATATAATGTACATTTTGTGGGTTTTTTTTGCCTGGGGACTGCAGTTGAGAAGTAGCTGTAGTTAATACTGGCACATTAACAGGAATGTTTAATAATTATGAATGTATTATTATTATTGCTCCCATTGAAACCAACAGATCAAATAAATCAAACATAGCCCACATTTACTTTTGACTGAATGCAAATGGATTTTTCTCAGACTTATCCCCTATGATATGGACAGAACGACTGGTGTAGTTTTAGTAAACGAATGAAAGACGTTTTATAAATCATAAATACACATGATTTAAACTACATCATTCAGATGAATATACTTGTACGGTAATTTGTAAAAAAACAAAAAAACAAAAAACAAAATTAAAAAAAACACATGATTTAAACTACATCATTCAGATGAATATACTTGTACGGTAATTTGTAAAAAAACAAAAAAACAAAAAACAAAATTTAAAAAAAAAAAAAAAAAAAAAGGTTTGGATAACTCTGATTTTTTTTTTTTTTTTTTAAATTAAAAAGGGGACTTGATATTACGCTTACACTAATACAGTTATATTCAAACATTTTGTATTCATTATTGTATTTGAGTAAATCTACACGTGATTTTGAAAAATAACAAGCCTATTTTGCATATTCATCAGTCAGAATGTTCCGGAATGATATCTCCATGGTAATATGACAGGACAAATCTGTATATAATTGAATCCTTGTACTTAGGGCAGGCCATTTGATGCCGAACTCTGCAGAGGACAGACGCACTTTACGTCTGAGAGACTGAACTCAACAAACAAGGCTCCAAACCAGCTGTTTTTCATCTACAGTCAAACAGGTAAGGTACTACCTCCATTTCTCTGCATTTTGACATAAACAGTGACATCTGTAGTGGTTTAAGTTTTTGTGACAGAGGCAGGGTTTTCTTGTTAACACAGTTTTGATGTGCTGGAAAGTTACTTGATAAGTTTCAAACATCAGCTCACTACAGTGCATTTCCATAGCCACACTTTCACCTCTCTGTGGGGCATTTCTGAGGGAAAAACTCATTTACCTGCTGCTATCATCGCCAATTAAGATTAGCTCAAAATCTGGACATGGGTCCCTGGGCTCCTGACAGGTTGCCTCAATGGCACTGGCTGAAGGATGGGTCAAATGCAGAGAATCTTATCTTATCTTATGTGTTAACCAACTGATTTGTAGAAATATGCTTTAAACAGTGTTTCCCTTAGGTTTCCTCTGAAACTAGAGCTGCACAGGTAATTCTTGTTTAAATCAAATTATTGAATGCATATTTTGGAGTAAAGATGTCACTTATTGCCACTCTTTTTAATCTGTTCTTAACATGCCTGTGATATCACAACTGTCATAGCCACTGTCATAGCCATTGCCACAGATCAAACCAGGGACTAGCCCAAAGCCAATAATCTGATAACTCCAGAAATCAGATAATGATCAGATTTCTGGTGTGCATGTAAACATAGCCATTGACAGCCTGATGTGTTTGCTCATATATGTTTTTGTTTTAGGTCCCACTACCTCACCAAAGACAAAGAACTGTTTCCAAAGGATGTTCTCCTCGTTGAAACAGTTCAACTGTTTCTGCTGTGATGCCGAGGAATAAGATAAGTATTCCTTTGCTCAACTTTTTATAAAGCTGTAGAATTCTTTGGGAATAAATAATGAATGAATCAAAAACGTGAGAGGGGATTTGGAAAACAAGGTGGCCACCATTACTAACTGTAGAAGGTCTGCACTTAGGATGCAGTCTGTGGTCACATTGTTGAAACAGTTGAACTCCCCAGAAGGGAGCGGGACAGGGAACAACTTGTGAATAGCAATGAACTGACTCCAGGTGAACTGAATAGTGAATGTTGTTGACAGAGAAAGTAGGAGGAAATATGTGCAGGCACTGATTCCATAACACAGGAGCTTGGTAGCTGAAAGCTCTCCCTCCTACTGCACTTTTAAACGCTCTGGAACCACCAGTAGTCCAGCATTTTGAGAGCGGAGTGCTCTGTTTGGATGAAATGGTACTATAACTTCTTGCAGATACGATGGGCCATGCCCTTTATGGCTTTATATGTCAGGAGGAAAACTTTAAATTGAATTCTAAACTCGACAGAAGCCAGTGAAGGGACTCCAGCACTGGGGTGATGTGCTCTCTTCTCTTAGTTCCTGTTAAGAGCCTGGCTGCTGCATTTTGAACCAGCTGAAAGCTTTTTATAGAGTTTTTAGGGCACGCAACTAGTAGCGAATTATAGTTATCTAGCCCTGATGTATCAAATGCATGCAAGTATTTCAGCATCACTTCTAGGCAAGATATTTGTGATTTTGGCGATATTACGCAGGTGGAAAAAGGCTGTTTTACAGGCTTGGTTTATATGTGGTGTGAATGAGAGCTCTTGGTCAAATAAGACTCCAAGGTTCCTTACTGTAGAGCTGGAGGTTACACTGACACTGTCCAGTGCGACTGTTTGTTTGAGCACAGTTCTTCATTGTACCATGGGGCGGGTCTGGGCCTAACAGCCTTCTGTTTTAAGGCAGCTACAATATCAAGAGCGGGTTTCAGGGAGTGCCTAGGGCTGTGAACAAAC
>KN472143.1:5061-25798 GCA_000787095.1 Periophthalmodon schlosseri | reverse complement strand
TCAGGGAGTGCATAGGTCTGTCAACAAACTGATCACTTATAGTTGGTCTAAAACATGACCGGGTCACATGACATTTCCCTAAATATTGCCTCTATTATTTCTTTGAACTTTAAAACATTTTTTTCAGATATTGTTCTTTTCATTATAGTTTAATTCTGTGGGGTAGGATAATCTTTAAGGATAAATTGAAAGGTAATTAGGAAGTGGTCTGATAATATGGGGTTTTGAGGGAGGTCACTGATCTCTACACCATATGTTAGAACAAGGTCCAGGATGTGCTTGTGACTGTGGGTTTGTTTATTCACATTCTGGGTAAAACCGATGCCACCTAGTAGGGCACTGAAGACATTACCAGGACCGTCACTGCTATTGTCAACATGTATGTTAAAATCTCCAACTATTACAAATATCCGCTTTACCGGGGCCGGGAGTTGAAGCCCTGTCGGCAGAGGGCTCCACCAGATGTTCCCAATAGACCCTCACAATATGCTTGGATTTGCCAGGTCTGTCCAGCTTCCTCCCCCGCCAGCGAATCCAACTAACCACCAGGTGGTGATCGGTTGACAGCTCTGCCCCTCTCTTCACCTGGGTATCCAAGACACACAGCCAAAGGTCAGATGTTGATCATTGACCTCTGGCCTAGTGTGTCCTGGTGCCACGTGCACTAATGGACACCCTTGTGCTTGGGATTGTGTTTGTTATGGACAAACTGTGGCTAGCACAGAAGTCCAATAACAGAACACCGCTCCGGTTCAGATCAGGGAGGCTGTTCTTCCCGATCACACCCCTCCAGGTGTCACTGGCATGACACATGGGTGTTAAAGTCCCCCATTAGAACAATGGAGTCCCCGGTCGGCGCACTGTCTAGTACCCCTCCCAGGGACTCCAAGAAGGCCGGGTACTCTGCACTACTATTTGGCCCGTAGGCCGACACAACAGTGAGAGACCTGTCCCCGACCTGAAGGCGCAGGGACGCGACCCTCTCATTCACTGGGGTGAACTCCAACACGTGGCGGCTGAGCTGTGGGGCTGTAAGCAAGCCCACACCAGCCCACCGCCTCTCCCCATGGGCAACGGCAGAAAAGTGGAGGGTCCAACCCCTCTCGAGGAGTTGGGTACCAGAGCCCAAGCTGTGCATGGAGGTGAGCCCGACTATATCTAGCCGGTACCTCTCAACCTCCTGCACGAGCTCAGGCTCCTCCACCCCCAGTGAAGTAACTTTCCACATTCACATTTGAGCCCCAACCCCAGGCCTGGCTCCAGGGTGGGGCCCCGGCTGCGCTATACAGGGCGACGTCACGGTCTTTGTTTTATTTTTCGTCATAGGGGTATTGGAAACTGCTCTTAGTCTGACCCGTTACCTAGGACCTGTTTGTCATGGGAGACCCTACCAGGGGCATAATGCCCCGGGCAACATAGGTCCTTGGATCATTTGGGTACACAGACTCCCCCACCACGATAAGGTGGCAGTTCAAGGGGGAGATTAGTACAGATATTACAATCCTTTCCCAAGCTAACACTAGACAAAGAACTCTAAATGCAATACTTTTTGCATACTGCTGCTCTCTGTTTTATGTGAATTCAATAAGTTCTGCAATACCAGAATTATTTTAGGACAGGAGTTCTCAAGAAAAGATTTGGCTTTCCAAGTACCACCAGATGTAAATCAGGTCTAATGTAGGACTACACCATTGCCACAGATCAAACCAGGGACTAGCTCAAAGCCAATAATCTGAAACTCCAGAAATCAGATAATGATCAGATTTCTGGTGTGCATGCAAACATAGCCACTGGCAGCATGATGTGTTTTTGTTTTAGGTCCCACCAAGGAAAAAGATCTGTTTCCACAGGATGTTCTCCTGGTTGAAACGGTTCAACTGTTTCTGCCGTGACACTGAGGAATAAGCAAAGTATTCCTTTATTCAACTTTTTCTTAGCAGCATGCAAAAAATATTTCATTTAATTGGCTCTAGAATACATATAATTGGCTCTAAAATTCTTTGGGAATAAATAATAAATGAAACATTAAAGCCACAAGCAGTTATGATGGCCCTCGCTACCATGCACATATCTCTCCCATGCACCTGCCATGGACTCCCGACCACCTGTTAATCACGAGTGCCTCTGACTTACACTGGTGTGGTCCAGGGCATTGAACCAGCAACCTCGTGCATAATACACAAGGTTCCTATGGTTACAGATGTAACTATATTGGTGGGGTCCGTATAGATATCGATATTTATGTTCCCACAGTCCAAACGATAAAGAATGTGATGTTGGTCCAACTGACTTTTTTGCATGTTATGGTGAGAACAATTTGACAATTTTGGACCTTTTATGTGTATTATAGGGGGTGCTATAGTCACCATTGGTTATGTGCTCATTACTCTGCTCTATTAAGGCTTTGATTTTGCATTATTGGTTAAAATTTCAGCTCTGTAGGCAGATGCATGTGGTCGTGAACAGGTATAAAAGAAACAGCAAATAAAGACATTTTTGATGGCATGTTACGCTAAAATCGTAATGAATATCCAAGAAAAATGGTTAACTATTGATTATCAACATCTCTAGATGTGGCATGTGGAGTGTGAGCTCATTTGGATCAAAAACCTAGGACTAAATAGGTTTCATATGAACGTATGCCACAGTGGCGTCAGAAATGCCATCCAATATGGCTGGCTTCCTGTGTGATATAGAGTATTGTTCCAATTATGTTTTAGGGTTGTTTTCATGTGTCTTATGACTCTTCCAAATTTCATTAGCCTACGACAAAATAGATATGGCCCATGTAAAATATTATATATTCAATCAATATGAAAATGAATTTTCCACTAAGATGGTTGACTCTGCCAGTTATTGTGTTTTGGTTCATGTTTAGTGAGTCTTTCCCTCTCCATTACGTGATCTGAGTCACAGCGCTATTCACTTTGAATGGGCTGTTTGGATGACCCTAGAGCCAAAATTGTACAAATTAGGGCATGGATCTAATATGTTTTATGATCAGGGGCACAGAACAGAATTTTCTGCAAAATTTCAGTCATTTCTGTCAAAGTCATTTTTTTCTCCCCAGTCCTATTGGTGGTGCTATAGCACGGAGCATTAAGTGTGAATTATGAATTTAATCAGTGTCAGCCAGTGTGTAAGTGACACAAATTTCAAACCGGCCAGACTAAGAATGTGCTTGTAAGATTTTTTAAAATGTTTTTTTGGGAGTCTTTGGGCCCCTGCTGGCCAACTGCTATACTTTGTTACTGGCAAGAGCCAATAAAATTGAACTTCTCAGAGCAGTTTTAACAACATTATGTTGACATTATGACATGATTTGGCATTGTGTTTCTTGCACCACTCAGATATTCTTCAGCTTTTCAAATTTTTGTTTCTATCCTTTGAAAATATTAGATTTTATACATTATTTAAGATTTTGTCCTTCCAAATACATCAACTTCAAACTGTACATAAAATGTTATGTCCAGACATTTACTCTTACAGTTACTTTTACTTGAGTAGAAGTTTTATCAAATACGTTTTTTAACTCTTACCTGAGTCATTTCATGGACCACATGTTTGTACTTCTCCTTCCGTAATATTTTGCAGTAACAGTACACGAACTGTGAATATGATCCATATTTGCTACATGCTTCACTCACCATCCAAATTTGGCTGTCACTTTGGTTTTGAATAATGACCTTATTTGGACTTCCTTTTCCCTGCATCTGACTTTGTGCTGAAAGTCAAGCTGTTCCCTGTATATTAATAAGTAAACAATTTGCCCGAGCTGTCTCACAGAGAGTAAAATATTGAAAATCTTATGAAGAACGCTTTTGTAATATTGTTTTAATCACAATCCCTCCGTGACCTTTAAGGACAGGTGCGAGGCGTGACGGAGGGAGAATGAAAAATATGGGAAAAGTTTCAAATTTTCCAATCTCATTTCACCGTAAACAAATCAGAGCCGGCCAAAGCGATACGGAGAGATTGTTTGGTGATTGGATCTACGTAGAGGACAATAATCCAATCGAGCGACCGCATTGGAGCCATCTGAACCTGAGCAGACCGAAGAGCTTTAGAAACACACGCTTTGGGAGGGCAGGGGTCACGGGGGCCAATGGAGGTACAGGTTACAGAACCATAGAGCTGAAAGAACTCTAGAGCTGATGTAGCAGCAACAGTCATGGCTAATGAGGCAGCCATCTTGCGACAGTTGGATAGATTAACTTCTAATCATGGTAGCTATGTCTGCAAGAAATTACATTGTCAATCTCAATGTCTGTCCTAATTTCACATTTACGGTGTTTATAAGAAGTGTGTACATATGCTCTCAATTTTCTATGTGCTGGGCATTTAAAAAGGTACCATTGTTCCCCTGACCAAGGAATTTGCAAACAGCAGTACTGGGGATCATACACATTCAAAGAAGTCTTGATGCTTCCCCTGTACACGTATGTTAGTTTTCTACCTCCTCAACTGACGCACATAACCAACATATTACATTTGTGAGAGAAGTAAGCTCCAAAAGCAGAGTTCTGATTGGCTGTGCTTGGGCTGTCCACCCCAGTTGCACTTTGTCATCTGAAAAAAACTGTTCTAAAGCCATGCATGTGCCTGAAAATTAATGAATTTGGATATTAACACTTTGCCAAAGGGTTTATGAGAGTTAAATGCCTACTTCCTCCTTCCACAGTGCAAAAATTACACCCCAGTTTTAACCTTTCCCTAACAAAAATTTCCACTGTTCCACAAATATATAAAAAAAAATGTTACGGTAACTCACCACTTTGAATGTCCACTCAATCGGACAGATGCAAGGAACAATGGAGAGAGTGAGACATGACGCAGGGATGATCGGTGCGCTGGAGAAGAAGGTTAGTGTGAGATTACAGGCCAGACATACTGCACAGATGTGTCCACTGTGGTCCATATGTCCCACCAGATTAGACCTACAGGAGGAGCGGAGGAGCAGATGTCTCCAGCCAAAGTGGACATTAAGACCTCAAGATGGACATTAGAGGAAACAATGGACAAGATCATCGCAGTATCTCTGCATATCTTTTCCTTGATTTATGTAAGAGAACAGAAGCAGTAGCAGTAGTAGTAGCAGAACATAGTAGCGCTAGGTTATTTATGTGCAGTAAATGGTCAGATTTACATTGCACTATTCTACCTTGCCCACTTTTCCCACCCAGATGTGATGCTTCCTGGGCCCTAGTGGAGTGTGGGTCGGTCAGGAGCAGGAGCGGCTCTGGGTCTGGCCACCGCTGGTAGTAATGGAGCGCTTTGTGTGTAAAGACTCAGGCTTTGGTTTCACTTTTACTTATTTATTAAATCAGTAGTTCGTGACCCCCCTGAGCCTTTTCATGGCTAGTTGCGTAGCCCCTATTCCAACACACTTGAAAAAATGTCTGTGGTCACTGAAGACATCTCACAATATCTAATAGTTAGAATATTTTGAACTAAAGCATCTGCATCACATTTGAAACTTTTGCAGTCTCGCAAAAAAAAAAAAATCGTATGAAATAAAGACAAGATGGCAATTTTCTTTTTCCAAAACTGTCTTTGCGTACCCCCTAAGTAACTCCGTGTAGCCCTGGGGGTACTTATACCACAGTTTAGGGACCACTGTATTAGATAATTGACACTTGGTGAAAATATCAGCGTTTATATTGCTGCAAGTGCAAAGAGCTATTTTCATTTCTCCATTAGCTTCGAGTTCATATCCGCTGCCCATACATCATCATTTCCTGCAGGCTCATTCCCCTTGTGTTAAAATACAAAATACAGATGTACCGCAGACTTTACCTTATTTTGTATGTAGTACAAAACTGGAGGAGTATGTACAAACACACAAAATATTTAACCGACCGATAAGGGTGCTACATAAGGGTGATGTTGAAGAGGAGGTGGCGTAGAGGCTTGAGGAGGCTGACGGTTCTGCTGCTGTGGTGGAAATGGTGTGGATGAGGGCTATAGCTTAAAGGACAAAATGAAATAACGTGTTAGAAGGAGGAGGAGATGCAGTCTTGGATGACGTGGCCTCCTCCAGCTCCTCTGTGTGGTATAAATGAGGTGTTTGCTGCTTCACTGCTCTCACCATGTGTTTCTCCGTGGCCTGGTTTAGTCTCTTCCCCTGCACGCTGCACCTGTTCACTAGAAACCCTACATATGTATAATGCATATGCAGGGGTGGAAAGTAACTCATTACAAATACTCACGTTACTATAATTTAGTAGATTTTTTGGGTAATTGTTAGATTTTTAAACATGTACTCGTCTTAAACCTAAATACAAAATGGATTTCAACAACACATTTTCAGGAACCTGTGATCAATACAAGCATTAATAGTCCTATTTAGATGTTTGTCTTTCAACAAAAAAGGTGACAGTGACTGACTGAAAAATAGTTGGCTAATGCTAGCTAACTTGTGACTGTAATGTTATTTGAGAGGGACATGTTTTACAAAATCAGCTCACCTGTACCATTACCACCTAAGACCATTTTTTATGGTCAGATTGTGTCTAACAAAGTCTATCAGAGCTTCAAACATAGCAGTGCCTTCAGTTATCATCACACCCCCATGGAATGTTGATGACATTAGCCGCAAAGTATCATTTGAGTACATTTTTAGCCTTGAAACTATACTTTTACTTGAGTACAAATCTGCAGTACTCTTTCACCACTGTGTATATGTGAGTGTGCACGGAGCTTGGCGAGCGTGCACGGACGGTAGTGTGACAGTATTCCCTCGCGTTTCAGGTGTGTGCTGCTCAGTGGAGGGAGAGGACCATCTGTCTGAGCAGGTGCCATACTTGAGTCCCCACACGAGAGCGCAGTGAGAGAGGAGAGGTGTACGACACTTTAAATACACTGCGTTTGTTCGTGATGAGGATGCAGAGGATCAGGGAGGACATCACAGCTCATGTTCAGCGCTTTAGGAGCTGAAGTCAGATTGCTTGTATATATGGTGCAGAGGAGGGACATTGAGTATATAGTACAGAGGAAGGAGAGGGAATATATGGCACAGAGGAGGAACAGCGAATATATGGAAAGGGAAACTGTATTCACTTTATTCCAGAAGTTGCTGTGAGCGCCGTCATCGTCATTCAGGTTGTATTATTTTGCATGGGGCTGCAGAGCTTGACAGCAAATACGTTCTATATGGACTACAAGGCTGTGTTAAAGTGTCCCACAGAATCAGCGCATTGTTGACTTTTTGGTGCCCATGAAGATTGAACATATTCTCATTGAACACCCTACTTTATATTGTATTTATTTTCAGAAATAAAAGAGGCAAAAGTGGGCAGGGCGGAATAAGGTCAGTTGAGTTCAAGCTGCTCTGATTTTATTTTCTGCAGTGATTTGGATCAACCTGTGGGAAAGTAATTAATATAGAAGGAAAAGAGCAATGGACCCACAATGGAACCTTGTGGAACGCCTGTCTATAGATGCGGGGTCTGTCAATAATTAAAAAAAAAAAAAGAAAAAAGTTTTTTATTGTTATTATTTACAGTGTTGATGGATTTCTGTAAATAGTAAAAGATTACTTCAATAACCACACCATTTTATTTGAAGGTGCAAACGTACTAGACAATAGCAACTGCAGCTAGTAATTTACTTCGAATTGTAGATTGGCGCCTTGTATTTATTTAGTTTAGCACTGCTGAAGTATTTCCCCCCAAAAGTTGACAATTTAGTTTGAGTTTTATTGAGTTTATAAATGTCCTGGTTGTAACCTTTTTGATTTCTCTCTTTTGTGAATGTAAATCAGTTATATTAGAATTGCACATATACTGCATCAGTACATTTAATGCACTTGGAACAATTTTAAAACCAGAATATAAACTGTACGCATCATCATTTAAGGACATTATTTCCACTCTTGCCCTCTTTACCAAAGACTTAGCCCTCCAGCTGTAATACAGATGTTAGCATGCTCCCAAACTCGTCTCGCTAATCCCAGACGCAAAATTAAACAGATATTCCCTACTAAACTATTTACCCAAGAAAACCTAATCCTAATATGTTTCCAGGAGCCGAGGATTTCAAAGGGACCCATCTTTAAATCCAGGTGTGGGGTCAGGAGTCAGGATTACGAAAGGTTATTGTAATATTTTAAATAACACACAAGCAGATTCCATTATTAAAATACCCATCTGCCCATCTGTGCTGCTACAATTATTAATATTGTTTTGTTTTTTTTTTTATATGGGCATAAAGTCGATATGAATGGATTATGCAGGCAGAGCAAGTTAGACATGTACAAGTGGATTAACCTGCCTTACAATGTACTTACATATTCTGGGTTTAGCACGCGGGACTTAGGTACAGCTAAAATAATGTTGAATTTAATATGGACTAATGTAACAGGGCAGATGGGGATATGGTGGAGTAAATGAGGAGAGCATTTGGGGATGTACAATGCAAATTGTACTTTTATGGAAAAATGAATTCTGAGAGTAACGCTTTGGAACAGAGCAAAGTCTAAAATGTTTTACAATTATTTATTTATGATTTTCACTAGTTAATAAAGGCATGAATTATCAATGGGTGAATCAGACATGCTTTTCATCTATTCAGATATTATTGGTATTGTGAGCTGTAAAGTTTAAAGGCCCCATATTACACTATTTTCTAATCTATGTTATAATGTTGTTTCCTCATCACAAACAGACCTGGAGTTGTTTTGTTTTGTTTCATTCTCACATGTTTAACACACAAACCCTGCATATTTAGGCTGAGTTCTTCCCTCAAACCAGAAACACTCTGTTTCACGTTGTGATGTCGTGTGGTAATACAGGAAGCGCTCCACTGTGTTTGTAAACTCCATACATCTTCACTAAAATCATTTGGATAATTTCAACCCTAGAATGTCCGTTCTCTACTGAACTAAAGGTAAAAGGTATGTTTTTGAGGAGGTAACAGCTTTATAACATGGCTTGAAGCTCACAAGAGTCAATTTTGTGTAATACAGGACCTTCAAAGGCCCTGTGCCTGATTTTTCCCGTGTATTTGAGCAAAATGTGTCTTGCCCCAGATGTATTGTATAAGCTGTTGGAGTCAAAATAACTCAGCTGCATACCGTCTGCATCTTAATATAACCTGTTTTATTGTTCAATAATCAGGAAGTGCATGGTAGCATGCTAGTTGCTAGATTTACTGTGACTCTGCACTTGTCTCTGAGAGTTGTGAAAAGCACTTATAAATTCATTGCGATGAATAACTAGGATGCTTAGAATGCATAATGTAAGTGTATACTTCCTTATGTAGGAATAACTGGATCACTGCAGTACCATTTTAAGACAGTAAAAAATCAAGCACTTTAAGGTATTGTATCAAATGTATTTGATTACACAAACTGATATAGATTTTTTTGTGAAACCGGAGTTAAAACTAAAAATTAAGAGTTTTAACAGAACCTTATTTCTTACTTCTACTCCAGTGATATTATTGTGACATAACATACACAGATACATTTAAAAGTTTTGGTACTCTTCACACTGTAAATATTTAATTTGCAATAATTTAAACAGGTGATTTTTGCACCTTACTTTAGAAGCACAGCCTACTTTTTAAAAAAAACCTACATTTTTGTATTATTTAATTGTTCCTGTGAACTTTAGCCCTGGAGAACCCAAGAACCCTTTTCTTCTTTGGAAAATTATGAACAATGCATTCAATAACTGCTATAAGTTCACTGAACACTGAAATATCCACTTTTTCAATTTTAACCCTTTATTCCGTAATTTAAGATCAGGGCCAATTTGACCCAATTTTAACCCTTTATTCCGTAATTTAAGATCAGGGCCAAATTTGACCCATTGGGCTTTAGGCGTATCATTTCAAAGAATCACAATAACAAACACTGTCAATGCAAACTATTTTAAATTTAGGAAAATAACCAGTCAACCACAGATACAATGAGACATGAGACAATGTTCTTTTTTGCTTTATTTGTTGCATGTTAGAACTGAATTTCAAATGTACAAACACACTTTGGCCAATGGAAACAAGAACACAAGGCCAAAATCACTACCACTCTGGCTCATTTTAATTCAATATCCATCCACTAGGTGTCTCTATGCTTGTTCATTTTGGGTAGTAGCAATTAACTGCAGCCAAATTTGACCCCGTGGGTTCTCCAGGATTAAATCATGAATCTTGTTATTAATGTTACATCCAATCTGTAACTACTTTGTGTTTTCATCAAATACTTTTACTCACTTGATTAAGTAATCGGGTTACCACTACTGTATAATTTGTTGATTGTCCCCCCCTTTCTGTCCCTCTCCTCTTTTTTTCTCTTTTACTCTCTCACTCAATCACTTTCTATGACTCTTTTCACTCTGCATCCCCACGTCCCAGCCCCTCTGTTGCTGCTTGGGTCCTGAGATGGGCTGATGGGGCCTGTCTGTTTTACCCACTGCAGGATTCACACAAACAGCACATCGTCTCCAAATGCCATCTGCTTTTTGCTGAGTGCGTTATGTGCTCGCTCCCATCGCGTCATAGTTCTGCAACTGACAGATTCTCCCTGATCTGAGGTGCATTCACAGACCCTCGGAAATATGAGCTCTCCATCTGTTTGACTTTATACAAATCGCTCTTATGTGGAGTTAACCCAGCTGACAAGTTTTGGTTCCCAAAATGTTCTAGTAAATTCTCTGAAAGTGACTTTTGGTTATCATCAGGTTATTATGGAAGGTTTTTGGCCAGTTGTGCGACATTAGTTTTTGGTTGCCCCAAACCTTTACAGAATGTTCTTTGAAAGTTCTCAGTGTTCCCGTAACTACAAATTGTAACCTCCGGGAAGCCTTTGCAGAACATTCTGTTTTGTTGTTCTGTTTAAACAGGCCTCTTATGATGTTAAAATATTTTTGGAGTTCAGATGTGGTTTTCTTCTGGTTCAGAGGGTTGTGGGTAAGTCTTGGTTTACCCTTTGTGAAAGGTTTAATCTATGCCATCCATCAAACCGGCCTTTCATGGTTACTTTACGTAGTACGCGGTGGAAGACAAGTGCCTCAGTGAATTCCATGTGTCTATGTGCTTGGTACAAGAGCACAAGGACTTTCTGTTTCTTTGATTTTTACCCTTTTGCCCATATGACAACAAATGGCAAGTGACTTCTTTGTGAGTAGACCTTCTTCTTATGCAAGTAGTTTAAATATCTCTTTGTTTTTGTATGTTTTTGTCCCCATGGTAAAAAAATCTCCTTTGCATTTGACTCATCCTTCAACCAGTGCCTCAGGGCTCAATGGGAGGCCACCTAGCTGGAGGATTATCCTACTGCATGTAATGATTGTGTGGACAGTGTGGACTGGAGCGCAGTGAACCAGTTACCTTTGAGTAAGTGGGTCATCAACACTGTACCACTGAGCCACTGCTAACTGGATGACAATTGAACCATACCCAGACTCAGGGAGAACATGCAAACAAATGGTACAACAAAAGTACAACATGAAATACCAACGGCAAGGTGCCCAAAAGTTTCAAATCATGAATAATGTATAATCTAGAACCTTTAATCTAAAAAGGCTGTATTTTAGTCTCCATCATTTAAACCTGAGACATCGGGGCGGCCATTTTCCTGCGACCTCCTCCTCCTCTTATCCTTGGTGTGTCGGTATTATTTACATCTAAAGTAAACTTAACTCCTCGTTTTTGTCCCACCTTGGCCATATTAATGAAACTTCATTTTGAGTTTATTTAAGCAGTGAGATGAATTTGAGCCGTAAGTCACTCCCTCTGTCTGACACTAGGGACAGCGTCAAGGAAAAGTGTCCATAAATCTGCAGAAGAAAAGTCAGTGTCCTCGTGTGTCGGGGTAATGGTGTCTGCAGATTCAGGATGAGCACTAGACCTTCACTCCTGTCCCATCAACGAATAATGTTTTCAAGAGACCGTGGTTTAAAACAGAGCAGGAAGACAGGAATGGCAGAATCTTGTTCTTAAAATGGAGTTATAGTTAAAATCTCTAATTAATGCTACATTCTGGGCAATGAGAGATTGTTAAATTCCCACTTGAACATTAAAAGCTGTGCAAGTGTTCCACCTGAATTAAAATGGATATTGTGCTTTTATCTGCTATATAGTTGTAATCTATGACACCTGTGGATCATTATGTTATATTTCGGACAAATTGCAATATTAATCAAAAACGACTTAAGAAACAAAAGAACTTATCTAAACTTGCTTGATTCCCTTTTATGGTATGTTGCCGTAAACGTTGTCACAAAGTGCCGACATGCAGTTGGCTCCTCCTATGAATAGTTGCAAATTACGCAAGGAAGTAGCAGTTTTTGTTAATTTATGTCAAAATGGCTGCATGATGCTGCCAAATCCTATGTGCATCACCGACTAAGAAAATAATACTGGAGAAGGATGTACGTATAGAGCCGTGGGCATGTAAAAGTGGAGATAATAATGGGGGTAGATCGAAGCAATGACATCTTGAATACGAATACTTGAATAAATATAACTCAAACATGCATGAATCAAGGAAAAACAATTATAAACTCTAAAAAGAAACTAACGCTTGTGCTGTTCCTCTGCTTCTTGCTGTTTCTTGGCCTATTAATGCTCCTGAGCTTGTTGTGAGGACATTGCACAGTAAAGCAGCTTGCACAGCTCTTCCAGTCCCAGTGGGTCCTCCTGCCTCTTGCTGCCCAGGGAAGAGTCCTTTTTGTTGGCCTGCTCTCTTACGGAGGTGGCTAAAGATCTGGAGGTTTTGCCAATGTGAATCAAAATAAGGTGATGTAGGATATGTTGCAGCCAGCTAGAGCCAGCTTATTCTTTCTTTTCTTCAAGCAAATGCTTTGCAACAGAGAAGACACAGAATTCTCTGAAACCTTTTCTACCTCCTGTACCACTCCTGGACAAATGAAGGATTACACCATCTAGCACTACTGTAGGTAACCAGCAATCTGATCTGGCTTTAGCCACCTCTCCATTCTCAATCTCCTGGATGTCACAGCAGCTTTCGACACAATCAGTCATTCTGTCCTCCTCTCCCGCCTCCAGACTTCTCTCAACATCTTCAGCGTTGCTCTGTCTGGACTATAGTCCTACTTCACATTACTGCATTCATCATCAACAGCAACAGCTGCTCCTCCACTGCCCCATGTTCACAAGGTGTCCCTCAAGGTTTAGCGCTTGTTTCAGTGGCCCGTGGTCATTGGCACATGATACCCAAAATGAAGTTTTTTCTTCTGCATTACATCCTCAGTAGGGGCTAGTGTCTCCCACCATGTGGTGACAGAAACGTGCACCGCTTGACCGATTCTGACCAATCAGCGTGATAGAGCAGGGCTATGGCGAGCTCAGAGCTGGGCTAGGCTACATCTTACAAAGCTAACATTTAGGCACTTTGAGGATTGCCTTCAAACCTTTATAGCAGCTGAATCTTGAATCTTGCCGATGCCCTGTCAGCCGAACACAGGCAGCTTGAATTCACAAAAAATGCATTGTGCTCTATGGGAGAATTCTTTCTGGGCCCAGTGGCTGCAGAAGTTATGTGGTGGACACTAATCAAGCTCACACCAGGACAGAGGGGAAATGTCTTATCCAGGTCTTATTTTAGATCCATGGCTAATCCCAACAATAATAATTCAGTTTAACAGCAATTCAATTTGGGAATTTTCAGTCAGAGATGTCATTTAAAAGTATCCTACCTCATCCATACAGTAACACTGGCCCCTGCCCTCCAGCTGACATTTTCACATAATGAGATTCTAAAACATGAAGAGGACATAAATCCATGAGAGGGCGTGTCCCATCTCCCTGTCGCCCCTCTCCATCACGCTAAAGGCGCCGTTATTCCGGGACATTAGCGCGCCGGTTAGCATAGCATCTGTTTCATCTGGAGCGCAGTGACAGCACCGGTTTATAATGGGACTCTATGGAGACACAGATCAGGTAGGACAAGGACAGGAGGCAGAGGTGATGGGGGAGGGGGTCACACTGCAAAAACAGAAGGCAGATGACTTCCAAAATATACTTCCAAAATGACTAACACTGTATTAAAGCGGGCATAGTTGGTAAAATCTACTTTTATATTCATTTAACCATGTTACAACAGTGTTCCCACATAACTTACATAACTTACTTGTTGTATTTCTATTGATTTATGTGCATGAGTAATCCTGTGTGCTCCTGCTTTGAGGCTTGAGTGCCCACTTATTCTGAACCATGCCGAGTGTCCTAATTATTCACCGCAATGAGTTTATTAGCACCTCCTGCTTTGAGGCTTGAGTGCCCACTTATTCTGAACTTCCATGCCGAGTATCCTAATTATTCACCGCAATGAGTTTATTAGCACCTTTATGACTTTCAGAGACCAACAACTAGCATACTAACAGCACAGTTCCTGAGTCAGTAAAATGCTTTTTAATTAGATGCTGGAGAAGGACAAATTTTACTCAAATACAAGGAAAAAAAATCGGTTACAGGCCTGATATGTCTCCTTCGTAACTTGCGCTTTGTTCCAGTCTTGACTCATACACCCACCCTATGCTTTTGTCTGACCCAAGGCCGGATTAGCATCTCCGGCTCCATGCTTCACTCCCCATTTGCCTCAGCCCAAGTGAGCAGCCCTGCCTAGCCCTGAGATTGAGTCCTCATTAAAAACACTGCCACGCTAATGTGCTCTACCATCTCCGCTAAAGTCCGACCGCTGCGGCGCATTTAGCACGCCGAGAACAAATCGCTTTTGTCATCACCAACATCTATAAGGAGCTGGAGGGTTTGAGGCTATGAGAAACATGAGAAGACTCCACTACATTCACAACATACTGCCGTTCAGAGAAAAATATAGTCCAAATATTGTTTACTGCTGGATTGCTTGTTTTAAAACAAAAAGACCCTCCACTCTCCTCTGAACCAAGTCTAAACCAGATCTGAACCAGGATTAAACCAAGACTATACCTGAACTATACCAGAACTAAACCCGGACTTAACCAGGACTGAACAAGGAAGGAACTAGGATTTAACCAGAACTGAACCAGGACTATAACAGGACTATATCCGTCCAACACGCCCAAAAAGAAACAGCCTGCTGACAGCTCCGTACCCTCCACTCCTCTCCTACAGATGAACAGACTGTAGATGTGTCGAGGACTGAACCAGCAATGGAGGACAACTGAACCAGGACTGAGCCAGGACTGAACCAGGACTGAACCAGGACTAAACCAAGACTATACCTGGACTATACCAGGACTAAATCAGGACTGAATCAGGACTGAACCAGGACAGAACTAGGACTTAACCAGGACTGAACCAAGACTATACCAGGACTAAACCTGGACTGAACCAAGACTGAACTAGGACAGAACTAGCACTTAACCATGACTGAACCAGGACTGAACCAGGACTATACCAGGACTATATCCGTCCAAAACGCCCAAAAAGACACAGCCTGCTGACAGCTCCACACCCTCCACTCTCCTCCTACAGATGAACAGGCTGCAGATGTGACGAGGCCTTAACCAGGACTGAACCAGGACTGAACCAGGACTGAACCAGGACTGAACCAAGACTATACCTGAACTGTACCAGGACTAAATCAGGATTGAATCAGGACTGAACCAGGACAGAACTAGGACTTAACCAGGACTGAATCAGGACTAAACCAAGACTATACCAGGACTAAGCCAGAACTAAACCAGGACTGAACCAGGACTGAACCAGGACAGAACTAGGACAGAACTAGGACAGAACTAGCACTTAACCATGACTGCAGGACTGAACCCGGACTATACCAGGACAATATCCGTCCAACCCACCCAAAAAGACCAATCCTGCTGACAGCTCCACACCCTCCACTCTCCTCCTACAGGCGGACTGGAGTCTACAGGCCTTTAGAGTGCCCAGACAAAACCTGAAGCATTTCACATTTGAGTTACAATCCTCCTCCTCTGCAGCAGAACCATCAGCCTCCTCAAACGCTCTATTTCCTTCTTCACCAGCACCAGCGTCTAGGCGTCTCCACCTCTGCTCTAAGCTCCATTCAAGCGCCATTTTCCATTCAATAATCTATTCATTGCACTTGACTCATTTGTGTGTCTTGATCTCTCCTGGTTGTAATATTAATACAAATGTGTTGAATATGATAAACTAACCATATCATAAATGCCCCTTGTAAGACACTGAAATGATTCTTGCCTGTAGATTTGATAGTATTACATCGTGTACTCACACTCCATGCGCCCGGACATGTCTGGGAGTGACTGGGAGGGTCTTCTGCACTGCTCCTCTGGTTTTCATGGCTCCGTCAGATGAAGTTTGATGTTCCATGAAGACCAATGAAATGGGAGTGTTCTGCTGAAAGATGGAGCTGTTCTAAGCATTATTAGCCTGGGACATTACTGAGGGGTGTAAAACAGCTCTGTGGACACGGCAGGCCTCCTCGCTTCACTGGAAACCGCCGCTGCAAAAGGAAAGTAGGAGGTTGTGAAGACATTTATGATATTTGAAGTTAGTTATTTTTCAAACCATAGACAGGTGCTTATTCCACAGTGCAGACTGGAGAGTTGCTACAGAGATTATACAAAGAAAAGGAAACTTGTTCTGAATGCTCCATACAATCGATTTCTCAGCAACTACAGTACCACTACTTGCCTGGGATCCAGAGTACACACTTCTCCAATACATTATGACTATGTGAGTGTGGACACCAGTGAGTTCAGATGGGCGTGATTGACAGGTGGATTGATTAGCCATTCAGGGACACGCATGGTCCATCTGTATCTAAACGTATGGTTGCTTGTGAGGAAAAAAGAAAAGAAAAAATATCACGAGGGACTGAAAAACATGGCGTATTTCTGCAGGACCAATCAGCAAAGCACTAAACTCTGTTAATCTGAGGTGAGAGAAATGTGATTTGTTTGTAAATGATGGTGACCAATGAGCTCCTTCAATTCACATGTGTCACTGAAATAAACAAATCTGATTGGACATCCGTGTTTGGTTCTGGTTTGAAGCGCAACAGAGGAAGTGGTGACCAGACTGATATCCCTCTGTATAAAAAATAGAGAGAGATATCATTCTGGATTTACTAGGCAATGCCACTATTACTATTACTGTCATTAGTATGTGTACTAGTACTATTGCCGTTACTATTCATTGACACTAGGGCCTCCTGTAACATTAGTATTCTTATGTTTTATAAATGAGTAATAGTAAAATAAGTTCATGGATGGTTAAGTAAATTTCAGTCTAGAACTAAAATAAGCAATACATTAAAAACAATATTTAGTGAAATACATTTACCAATGAGACTTTGCTTATTTAGGGAAAATATAGGTCATATCACAATTAAAATGCAAATGCAAGTTGTTTATTTTAGTCGTAGTGCATTACCAGTGTGGGCTAGTCTTGTAGCTGCTCTTGAAATTGACCTCTGGATTGGCCCCCAAAAAGAATCTTGCATGTGACTCTCACAAAACAGCACAGTACAAAAATGTAATAAAATATAACTTTACTCATTTTCATTCATATGTCTTTTTAGGCCAGGTTTGCAGGTTGACCTTAAAGTGCCTTTGACAGGTTAGACTGCTCATTTTATTAGTTTAGTTAGTTTAGTTTATTCTTTATTTGTCAGGGGCCATGTACAAATTCATTAATCTTACAAAAGAAAATATGATTTGTACCAGATTTAGCTACTGTTACTTTCCATGTGCAGTCCCTGGGCATCTGAACACACATTAAAAATACACATTTCATTACAGTCACATTACATTACAGTTCATCATTAACATAGCTGTAGAATACAATAAATGTCACCATTTGCCATATATGTTTCCTACAGTCCATGTGAGTATAGTACTAATTAACTTAACACAGTAAAGACAATATCATTGTGTATGTGGCTAAAAAATAATTAAAAATAAATAAATAAATAAAATATAAATAAAATATGTTACTACCAGATTGGAAATGATGACATCACGCTGCTTAACTGTTACCTAGCAACTCAACCATCTTGTACACTGGGCCAAAACTCCTCTAATGTGCACAAAAAAATATAACAAAACAACTTTATTTTGATGAATTAATGTTAAAAGTATCTGAAAAAAATGGTTTCTTACATGAAAATTGTGCCTAACTTTTAGATAGAATTCTTCCTAGTGTGATGTTAACTATGCATTTTAGAACTCCTGACTTCCTGTCATTTTAAACATGTTTGTTTAACTTTTCTTCACAAATTGCTAGGTATTACCCCACCAAATTAAGTAGAAATGATAGAAAGTATAAAATAGAGACTAAATTAAAAACCTGTTATATGCACTTCAAATTCATTTACATTATATAATTCAGTTCACATCTGGACTTTATCACCAGTGCCAAGTCCCTCACTCATCACTGCACTCTTTATGGTTTAGTTGGCAGGACATCGCTGGTAGTTCACAGAAAACAGCATTGCTTCGTGTTTACCTATAAAGCCATACTGGGGAAACTTCCGGGGTACCGTGGTAACCTCCTTAATGTTAGCGCAGGTACCACTCCTCCCATTTACTTTTCAATGTGCCTCACTAAGCTTGGAAAATCTGCCTTTTCTTAAGAAGCACCATGGTCTTGGAATCATGTACAGAAAGATCTGAAACTGGAGTCTATGGTCTCACTTGTATGTTTTTCTTGAGATATGCAAATGCTTTTATAATGCGACATTTTGTGATTTTACTGTTTTGTGTTAATTGTGTTGGCTGCTACCGTTATTGTTTCCTCCTGGTTCTTCAAAAAGTAATCATGTTGTGACGTCTATAATCATGATAGGTTATATATCAGTTCATCTTTGCATCCAAAATAAGTCAAAAAGAGTCCATTAGTGATAAGACTTTTGGCTCTTTTATGGGATCCGAATCTTTTGGAGCTGTTCAAAAGACAGAAACCAATGTAAGAACTCATTTTATCTATAAATTTATGACTGAGAGAACTGACCAAGGCTCAGATTTGATTGAAATGGTTCAAACTGAGAGTGGGGTGTGTATACCCTTTCAAATGAAGCATAATCTATATAAAATGTTGCACTACAATAATAATAATAGTAAAACGAACTATTATTATGAGCCCAAATATGTTTTGCTTTGCTCATGTTGCCTACTCTGGTTCTGTGCAAATTGTTGTGTTGGTTCAGCTTTAATTTGTGTAAAAATGCATACAAATTTGAAAGAAAAATATTTATTTCTTTAAAAAAATGTTATCTGGTTCCAACCATTCAGGTTAAGGAACCATTCAAAAGATTCAAAAGAGCCAACTTGTTCATGAACGTCACTGGAGTCCACCATATGTGCAACAAAAACACCCTCAATCCCCATACATGTGAAATATAGGCCAATTCTGTTTTTAACCACTGGACCCGAGCATTGTGGGTAATCCAAGATGGCTGAAGGTGACCGGTGGCGCGTTGGGAGCGGTGGAGCAGATTTTGGCAGCCGAGCGCGTGCTGTGGACAGGCCTGATGGAGACCAGGTGGGACATGTTCTGCTAAGCGCTTGGATCTTCAGTCTGATAGATATAAACAGCTGTTATTCTTGGTAATGGAGAGCAATTAGAAACATCTGCAGACTTGGCCCCCTCCCACCACCGCACACCGCTCCCAAAGGCTGCTGGGAAATAATGACATCATCAGGAGAGGAGAGGGGTGGGCAGAGAGGGCGCTACTGAGCTGTGGAGAGAAAGAACACAACACAGAAAACACATAATACAGGAACTATATGTATGTATGTAGGCTCTAATTCAGGTACTAGAATCACAACCGAACCTGTGTTGCCAGAGCCTTAACCTGCAGAGAGAGACACATACACGTTTGTCTCTTTCTCAGTATATGGACAGGTCTAATGTGAAAGCTCAGAACATGGATTTACTAAAATAATTGATAGGGTGTTTCTAGCTTAGAGCTGTCTCAAGTTAGATTAATGGCCACTCATTGGTACTAAAGCAAAAAAAAAAAAATCTCTCCTGTCCAGAAAGCATTTTTCCGATACAGCGCAATGTAATCACAAACTGCTCTTGTTCGGCTGACAGGGACTGACAAGGACTGACAGGGCACTTACTGCTTTCAAAAACGTCAGATTTTGTGTCAATTTTTACCTATTTTCAGATAATAAATATTTTCAGTTGTCTTGTTTTTTAATCGTTAGCTTCAGCTTGCTCTGCGCCCGCTCTGACTGCTGTCGCTCTGATTGGTCAGAGCGGTCACGCAATATTGATCTAAAACGACTTAACAAAAGAAACAAGTCTGGTGAGGGGAAACAACTATAACGTGATTAACAGCTCTGACAAGTTGATTTTGCATAATAGGTCTGCTATAAGAGGAAAAATCAGCTACAGCGCCTGGTCCATATTTATAAAATGAATGAAACCCTCTGCCTTGTTGACGTATCTAATGTGATTTCCCTCATCCCTCTGTATCACCCCTCTGTATCAGCCCTCTGTATCACCCCTCTGTATCACCCCTCTGTATCAGCCCTCTGTATCAGCCCTCTGTATCAGCCCTCTGTATCAGCCCTCTGTATCAGCCCTCTGTATCAGCCCTCTGTATCAGCCCTCTGTATCAGCCCTCTGTATCAGCCCTCTGTATCAGCCCTCTGTATCAGCCCTCTGTATCAGCCCTCTGTATCAGCCCTCTGTATCAGCCCTCTGTATCAGCCCTCTGTATCAGCCCTCTGTATCAGCCCTCTGTATCAGCCCTCTGTATCAGCCCTCTGTATCAGCCCTCTGTATCACCCCTCTGTATCAGCCCTCTGTATCA
>KN472142.1:1661-19644 GCA_000787095.1 Periophthalmodon schlosseri | reverse complement strand
TCTTTCCCTCTCTCCTCTCCTTTCTTTCCCTCTCTCTCCTCTCTCATCCCCCTCTCCTCTCGTCCCTTCTCCTTCTCTCCCTCCCCTGTCTCGTTCTCTCTCCCCTCTCCCTTCTCTCTCTCTCCCTTCTCCCTCTCTCCCTGCGACAGATAAGTTGTTTGGGAAGCGGCTGCTCCAGGCCGGGAGGCACATTTTGTCTCACAAGTCGTGGATGAAGACGGTGCCGACGGAGAACTGCGACGTGCTCATGACATTTGCAGGTGAGACGCCCCCTAGTGCCCGGGCCCGGTACTGTCTGTGCTGTCGACATGCATCACTCCCACTCAAACCTCACATCACATCTGCAGTCAATAGAAGGGATAGGACCAGACAGAGAGATGAGACAGGACGTGAGGCTGGGTCCAACACAATGAGACAAGACAAGATTTTGACATAATGAATAATAAACAAACTGTGAATGTCAGTTTTTATTTATTTTACTTAAAGATGCAGTGTGTAACTCTTCTGGAAGGGGGTCCACCACTTCTACAGAGAAATATTATTGCTTTGCCTGGAATGTTTCATAGTATAGCATTCCGAAAATTTGCTCCTACATAAGTCTTTTTATTACTGTAAAACACCTTGAAAACCTTCCATTGGTCTTCTACTTTTCTCCATGGCGATAGATATGTTTAATGCTGTACTGTGGAACATATAACTGACAATGGCAAACAGATAATTCCCATGGAGAAACATCTCTACAAATCTTTGCAAACGCTCCAGGCAAAGCAATTACATTTCCATGGAGACAAGCAGACGGCAGACCCTCCACCAGAAAAGTTACGTACTGCACCTTTAAAGGGCCCATATTACGCTATTTTCTGAGCTATGTTATAATGTTATTTCCTTATCAAAAACATACCTGGAGTTGTGTTTTGTTTCATTCACGCAAACCCTGCATATTTCAGTTGAGTTCTTCTGTCAAACCGAAAACACTCTGTTCCACCTTGTGATGTCATGTGGTAATACAGGAATACATGGTTTAAAGTAGTAAAGAGTCAATTTTGCGTAATATAGGACCTTTAAGTGTAACATCACTGGTTCAACTCTACATAGATAAACTTTATTAATCCCAAATCAGTCCCTTTATACTATTGTTATTTGAGCATTTTTATTTTTAAACCTATAGATTATAATAGTGAAAATAATTTGACAAGGCACATTTCCCATTATTCATATGATGTTTTATGATGGATAAAGCCATTTTCTTTGTTAGCGCATAGCCTCCATTAGCATTTGTTGAGGTCATGTTGTTTTTATGCACTGTTTACTATTTTGGTGGATTTTGCTGCTTCATGAAAATATGGGATCTGATTCAGCCACATCTAAAGGGCTTTGTGCAGCTGACAGTGCCATACAGATAATTCCCATAGAGAAACATCATTACAAATACTGGGGTTATTTTAGGATACTTCTTGTTTAAATGTGCACTGTGTAACTTCTCCTTCTTGTCTCCATGGAGATGTTATTGCTTTGCCTGGAATGTACACGGCATAGCATTAAACTTATCTATCTTCACTGAGACTATCAGGTGACACAACCAGGCCAAGTTAAAGGTCGGGTCCTATTCACGGTAATAATGCATGTTTTTTCAAAGTAATTTGAGCAGTAAAAACACTTGTTGCAATTAAATATTAAATATAAGATGGATTGTTTAAAGGGCCCATATTACGTTTCAGCCCTGTAATTACCAATCTCTACTGAACAAAAAGGTAAAATATAGCTGTTAATTTGAAAACTACGGCTACATGACGTCACAAGGTGGAACAGAGCATTTTGAGCTTTGGAGATGTAGACAGACTAGTAAACTAGGATTACTCAAACATGTGTGAATGAAACAAAACACAACTGCAGGATGAGGTGGCAACATTCTAACATTAAAGCTCACAAGAGTCAAGTTTGCGTAACATAGGACCTTTAATGCCGTACTGTGGAACATTCCAAGCAAAGCAATAACGTTCACTGAGACAAGCAGATGGCGGAACTTCCACTTGAAAAGTTACATCGTACAGCTTTAAATTCATACAGTACAAACTGAACGATCCACTCTGTAAGTTTCTGTAATATTTGATCCTTTGCACATCCCAAACTCCTGTCACACACTGTGCACTGTGAGGGAGGGATGTGGTGAGTGGCGTTTGGGATTTGGCTGTAAATCAGTTTGAAGAGAAGTGTGAGCCGAGCCAAATGCACCGAGGAGCTGGGTCCAGTCACTTTAAATCAATCACTGACCAGTGCGGCCTCGTGTGCTCCGGAAGAGACGGCTCCAAATGCGTCTGCAGCTGATGCTATTGGTAAAAATGTAGGGGTGGGAATCCTACTCGAATGTGCAGAGATTGTGCAGAATTGTCCTTTTGGTGCTCTTCAGTATAGGGACCAGTCTCAAATACAAAGCTGAAAAAAACTGAGGTACAAAATAAAAAGTACAAAATGATTAAAAGCCTTTATTACCACACGGCAGATAAAGTTAAAATCACGCCAATGCATTTCGGCCCTGGATCTATACTCTCGAGTCTAGCCAGTTTCCAGGCCTCAGTGGAGAGTCAGATTACTCCCCTTTCCTCTAAAACCACATCCTTTAAACTTCTGTAAATCATTATAAATCAATGCCTACTTTTTTACATAGCATATATACATAAATGTTTTTAATATTTGTCCTCTAGAAAATTATACGTCTCTAGCACTTTTGTATTTTTTCTATTATGTAGTTGCTACTTACACTAATATGAACATGACTATGTATAATTTAAATGTTACGTTAAGCACTAAACTCTGCTCAGCCTACATGTTCCATCATGCACCAGGTGATCATGTGACACCTATGACTTTAAATCTGCTCTGTACAGGCGTCCTGGAGTTTGCCCTGACGAAGGGCCAAAACGCTTTGGCGTGATTTTAACTTTATCTGCCATGTGGTAATAAAGGCTTTTAATTATTTTGTACTTTTTGAGTGCCTCAGTTTTTTTTCATCCTGGTGTTAGTATTAGGCCTGTCACGATACCAAATTTTGAAGTACGATATAAAGCTACAGAAAAATATTGCGATAAATGATAACACTGAAACTACTTTATACCAGTAACACAATAACCCTAAAGCAGAATTAACCCAGTACATCTTTTTCGAAGTGAACCTTATGGTAAAAAAACTTAAATAAAAAGCACAATTTAACACTTCAGTAGTTTATTCTAGGATCTGTACAGTGTAATATATATATTCATTATTTGACCAAGTACAGCTCAAGTGTTATGACATGGGCTTATACTACAAAAGTAATACATAATTCCCTGCTAGTGCAAAGAAAAAGTACACGTGATATTTACTGAGTCTGAAAAAGTGTTGTTCTTTCTGTCATATATTGAACGATATAGCAATTATCCTGACAAACTGGTACTAGGGTTACACAATATATTTATTTATCTTTATTTATACAGGGAGAGCCCAGTGATAGTACCAGACGCTCTTTTTCTTGGGCGCCCAGTTAAAATACAGAAAAATACAAACAAAAACAAAACAAATAACTCCATAGGTCAATTTAAAACATTAAAAAGAGGAGCAGATGTGATATAAATGTTTATGTATCCAGTTTTGCAAGTCCTTGAAATGTATTCCATGTTTGGGAGGCAAAAATAACCAAAAGTTCTTTTTTTTTTTCCATCTCAGTTCTAGTGCAGCCAGTTTTTAGACTTAAGACAATCATGAGGTCTTGCATTAAAAGTTCCAGTATCAAAGTTCAACAAACAAGTGCGATATTCAGGGAGTCTGTCGTCGTAGTCCCTTATAAATACATTTTATACAGTGTTGTTCTCTTCTGACAGACGGCGATGGCCAACCTACTTTTTCGTAGAGTGAACAGTGACGGGTTTGAAATTCATCACCTGTTACGAAACGAAAGAGTGAATCTGAAGGTTTCAAAGTAGAGGAAAAAGTATCAATATCGCAATACTGGCAAATACAATAACTTATATCTGAACGAACGAAATATATCACAGTGACACCAAGGTTCTCCATCTGACAGAAATATAGGCCGACTGGTTCTAGTCAATAATGAATACAAAATCCATATTAAGTCCTAAATTAGCTTTGCGTAGTCTTGGGTTTGTCTTGAGTTAATGTATTGTAATGATCAGATATTGTGCGTTTAACTGTTTATGTGTCGTTGTTAATGTAACTGCTTTTGTACGTGACACTTGTTGCTATTCGACGTGAAGGTTTTATTCGTCAGTTGCTGGTTTGTTTTGGATTTTTGGAGACGGGCTCTAGTGAGTTGAGGCTGCTGTTGTTTTGCTCTTGTTTTTGGCGTGGGTTACGGCCTACGGTAGCCCTCGTGTTCAGAAAATAAACAACCAGAAGAAATTTGCCGCGTTCCTTAGAGCAGAACGCTACATAGAAAATAACAGTAAAACAACAGCAGTCTCCAAAAACAGACCAGTAACGAAAAGAACCTTCACGTCAACTTGTCGGCTTAGCAACTAAGTGTCACGTACAAAAGCAGTTACATTAGCAACAACACAAACAGTTACAAGAACAGCAAAAGGTGTCAACTCTGAACTAAACACAAAATATCAGATCAGAACTGAAATTATGGTGCTAAAAAGTATATTAAAAGATTGCAGTATCTTTATTATTAGTCCGTCTATATCTCCAAAGCTCAAAATGCTGTGTTCCACCTTGTGATGTCATGAAACAAAACACAACTCCGGGTCTGTTTGTGAAGAGGAAACAACATTATAGTGTCAGTGAAGTACGCCAGTCATACATTGTTAGGCATCTGGTCTGTTTTGAAATCTTTGTTACTGATTTCTCTTCGTTATGAGGCCCATCTACAGTACTTAGTCTAATCTGCCTTGAAACTGCCGTGTTGTGTTGTTGTATTAATAATCCCATTGTGCTGCCAGTGTCTTTCTTATTTGCCAGTTTTATTGCTCACTACTTTCTGATTCATTGGGTTGAAACCAAAACAGTGTCACATTGTCACAAAGCACTTTGTGTAATATACTGAAGCAGAGTTTCATGCATAATGTGTGCTCAGTGTTGAATGTTTAGACTGGGAACGTTCACAGCTGTTTATTCCAACAACAAGAGGTTTGTAAAAGAATAAATTGAAATGTTTTGGCCTGATTCTGGAGATGGATGAGAACTGAAAGTGCCAGTGTCTTTGGAAATGTGTCCTGCAAACGTTTCTATGATTTAACAAAGACTTAAATCATAATTAACACGTTTTATTATTAAGAGTGATTCAGGCTTTGTAATGACGTACTTAATATCCTTCCCATCAACCCAACCCAACGCCTGCACAGTAGGTAAAATCCTCCAGCTAAAGCACTTCTGACCAAGTGTAGCACAATCTGATTGTGTTTAAATGTGTGCGCTCTATGGGTCCTCTTTATTTGAGGGAGTTAGTGCAGCCCTATACTCCACCCAGAGCCCTGAGGTCAGCTGACCAGCTCCAACTGGCTCTGCCCAAAGTCAGGCTCAAGACCAGAGGTGACAGAGCCTTTTCTGTGGCAGCGCCCAGACTATGGAACAGCGCCCTCTGCCTGTCAGATCTTTGCAGTCTTTAGCGCAGTTTAAGACTAGACTGAAAACCCACCTCTTCTCCCTGGCATTTAACACTAGCTAGACAGGACATCTTGGTGTTTTATTGTTCTTTTCCTCTGTATCGTATTATCTGTGTATTTGTTGTTGTTGTTTTTTTTTGTGTTGACTTTTATGTGAAGTACTTTGGTCAGCTGAAGTTGTTTTGAATGTGGTATATAAATAAACTTGAATTGAACTGAAGATCTGAAGATGGGTCCCTGAGCGCTGCAGTAGCTCTCTGCTCCTGACAGCCTCCCCAGCGGCACTGGTGGAAGGATGGGTCGAAGGCAGAGAATGTATTTCCCTCATTCAATTCAAGTTTATTTATATAGCACATTTAAAACAACTTCAGCTGACCGAAATGCTTCACATAAAAGCCAACAAAAACAAATACGGATAACACGACGTTACAAATGCGTGGATTGCTTTTTCAAAATCCGCCTGGGGAAGGTAAGCCTCAACTGAAAAGAAGCTGAACTTTACGACAGAGCTAATGTGTTTGTCCAGTTTGAACACAGTGTCCACAATCAACCCAAGATTCCTCACCGCAGGGCGACAATAAGGCGACACGGACCAATCACGCTGTAATGTTAGTTTGGCCACACACCGCAATCTCAGTTTATTTTGATTTAAGTTCAAGGAGTTTGTGGTCAGCCAAGTCTGCACATCCCTGAGACAGTCCTGCACGGCTTTGACTGCGGTCTGACTGTCATTACTTCATGAGGGATCAGTAAAGTATATATTATCTTAACCTGTCCTACTCCCAACCCAAACCCCTTCATTAAGTAATGAAAAAGCCTGAATCATTCTTAAACTATTTGTTCATTAGAAATCATTAATTCCTGCATTTATTAAGGTCAATTAACCCTGGAGAACCCAAGAACCCTTTATGAACAATGCATTAAATTACTGCTGTAAGTTCACTGAACACTGAAATATCCACTTTTTCAATTTTAACCCTTTATTCCCTAATTTAGGATTAGGGCCAAATTTGACCCATTGGGCTTTAGGCGTATCATTTCAAAGAATCTCAATAACAAACACTGCAAACTATTTTAAATTTAGGAAAATAATCAGTCAACCTCACAGATACAATGAGACATGAGACAATGTTCTTTTTTGCTTTATTTGCTGCAGGTTAGACCTGAATTTCAAATGTACAAACACACTTTGGCCAATGGAAACAAGAACACAAGGCCAAAATCACTACCACTCTGGCTCATTTTAGTTCATTATTCATCCACTAGGTGTCTCTATGCAGGGGCCAGAAGTGACACTCTGGGCTTTTGAAGTTAAATTTGACTTTTTTTTTTTTCTTTGTTCATTTTGGGCAGCAGCAATTAACTGCAGCCAAATTTGACCCCGTGGGTTCTCCAGGGTTAAGGTGTTAATACTAAAGTGGGGAAGTGAGGTGAGTTATGAGAAATGAGTTATTGCCCATAGAAGTTCGTACCAAGTAGTATTTCAAAATATTATAAAAAAGCTACTCAAGAAACAATCATCGCCCCAGTACAACCTATCCCAAGTACCTCAAAGTCTTAAAAAACAGAAACAGACTGTGTTCATTTTAAACAGTTTGCAGTGGTCCGGAGTTATTCCTCACTTACCTTATGCATTTTGAGCATCCTAATTATTCACCGTGATGAGGTTATACGCACTTCTCACAACTTTCAGAGACCAGAGCGGAGTTTTGCCGTCACGATAATGCTAACAACAACTAGCGTGCTAACAGTGAACTTCCTGATTATTGAACAATAAAACGCTTTATTATTAAATGCTCGTAGTACACAACGGGCTTATTTTGACCTCAAGAGCTGCTTATACGATACATCTGAACTGGTAGCGTCGTCTTGGTACTAAAATTTCAAACTCGATTTCGATACTGAGGAATAGACGCGATAGTCGATAGATAGTCGATAGAATTAAACATTAAATATTAAATAATAGTACTTTCTTTTATATTCTCATTATATGTGTGTAATCCCTCAGGCGTCCAGTAGGTTCCATAGTGGTTCATGGGCGTGTACTAGTCTATGTGTCTTCTACTAGTTCTGATACAGCTCAAGATCATTCTAAAGCTATGAGTATGCAGCTTCAATACAAGTTTTATTCTCGATTAGTATCTGATTTTTGATACTTTTGACAACCCTATGTACACATTTTGCTAAAATACACGGGAAAAAAGCAGTACAGGGCCTTTAAACTTCCCAGCCTGAAGTGAGTGGGCGTAGCTTGTATCAGATGTTGGCGCTGGAGGAGGGAGCAGCCAGAAAACCCTCTCAAGAGCTCGTCAGCGTAACACTTAACCTCTCTGTGAGCTGTGATCGTGGAAAAAATAGACTCCGCTGCGTGGGAACACTGTTTGAAAATGTGTTGTTTTTTGTGTGTACTTCCTGTTTCAGACACCACGGATGACCACACGTTGCTATGGTTACTGAATCACATCCGACTGGGAATCCCGGAACTCATCATCCAAATCCGGCACCACAAGCACACGCGCGTCTACGCCTTCTTCATCACCGCTACCTACGAGAAGTAAGACCTGCTGGAGCTTAGATTTTTATGTTTTTAAGGGACACACACTCCAGGCTTATGTTTGGGTCAGATTGATCTCTTAGAATAACAACATTTAGCCTGGGAATTGAAGAAAAGCCAGTTCTCTTTTACTCCAAGTACTTTTCTATTAGCATACTTTTACTCCTACTTGAGTAATATTTTTATTAAAGTAACAGTCGTCTTACTTGAGTAAAAGTTTTGGTTACTCTTCCCACTCTGAGTAAGTTGACAAGTGACAAAAACTTTATTACGACAATATGAATGATTTGAACAGTAAGTCGACAAGTGACAAAAACTTTATTACGACAATATGAAATGATTTGAACATTTGTGTTTCTTGCACCGCTCCTTCAGATATAATTTAGTTTTTCAAATGTTTGTGTCTATCCTTTGAAAATACCAGATTTTGTGCATTATTTAATTTTTTCTCTTTCAAATTACATTAACTTCAAATTATAAATCAGATGTTACGTCCAAACAGTTACTCTTTAAGTTTAAGTGGTAGTTTTCCCAAATACTTTTTAACTTGAGCAATTTCTTGGACCACTACTTTGTACTTCTACTTGAGTGATATTATTTTGAAGTAACATTACTCTTACTTCAATACATTTTTGGCTACTCTACCCACCTCTGAACACATTAGCACAAACGTATTCCCCTAAACACAATATTTGAAAGGTTTTTAAAGAAGCATTTGTTTCTGTTTAATTTCAGAAAAGAGGAAACATTTGTGTTCCTTTGTATTTTTTCAACAATGTTAAATGTGATTAATCGACAGAAAAAAAAAACCTTCAAATTCTGTAAAAAAGTCCCTATTGTCTGCAGTGTCTCTCTATAACAAATAGGCTTTGGACACCTTTGCGTTTGCATTTCACATTTTATAACTTTTAATGTGAATGCTTGGATTAAATGTCTGACGCCATCTGCTGGGAACAGAGGAGAGGGACAGATTTTGAAGTCAATAATTAGCAGCTTGGCGAATGGCTATAAGACGCTGACTTATAGATGGTCGATTTAAGACATGTCTTGCTGATCGATTAGTTGACCAAAAGGGGGCGTGGCAAAAGCTCTCAAACAATTCATTATCTCTATGATCGGACCCAAACTGCACTCTAAATTTTACAACTGCATTTGGGTTCATGCAAATACAACTATTTATACAGAAAAGTACTAGCAAAAACTGTTTTTATCTGGCAAAAGGCAGATTAAACACAGGATTTACTCCCAAATTTTCAGCCAATCCACTCCCTACCTTCTGCTTTCTGCTATTGTGCACGTAATTCCTGATAATCGATGTAAAATAATAAGTTGACTAATACAGAATAAGGAACCATCGATTAGGAATGTAACGATATCCAAATCTCTGTTCGATATTTTGTGGAGACTAACACAATTGTGAATATGAAACTTTTTCTTTATAAAATGCCTTGACAAGACTTTCTGTCATAATACAAAAACCTAAATCTTTCCTAGTTATTTCTTCATGTTGTCTGCACTGAAACAGCAAAAGTTCAGGGTATATGAAGTTCAGGTTTCAGGTTTTCACTTATTTCCGTCTCCTCATGAAGAAATTTGACTTGGAGCAGGGGTCAGTATCATCAACATACAGACATGACATAACATAACAAACAACAAAAAGAACTGGATAATGTACAATCACTCAGGCTTCACACATCTGCACCATCAGTCTATGTTTTAATCAGTTTTATGGAGTGGGGCACGGATGAGTTTTTATACCTGTTATTTTTACATAAAGGAGCCCTGTATCTCCTCCCAGACTGCGGGAGCTCATACTGCGTGTTGACCACATGAGAGGGAATCTCTGATGATCTTCAGAGCCTGTCTCACAACTGACTGTTTAAACGTGGTCTGTGGTCGAGGGAGATTAAACACACCCGCGATGTTACCAGCCAGTTTTACCAGTCTGAGGATCTGCGATTTGTACTTGGCAGTCAGGCTCCCAAACCGGCTGACTGTTCCGTACCTTAGCACAGACTCTATACTAGCTCTAGAACGTCAACATTATATTTTGGCTGACTCCAGACACCCTTAATCTCCTAAGAAAGTACAGACGTTGGTGTATTTCTCTCTGTTTTTTAGCTGATGCCAAAACAACAAATATAAGTGAAGAGACTTGTAGTTCGATTATATTGTGATGGCCCACGATATTATTGTGAGACTTTTGACGATACGATGTTACGATGTTTTGGTTATTGTTGCATCCCTACCATCAACTGATTAATCGACTAAACGACTAAACGAAGGACTAGAACCTTAAGTGAATCTGTAATAGTACTTAAAAAAACACATGAGCACGTCCTGGTTTCATTTACTTAGACCTAGACAATTTAAAATGTTCAGTTCTGTTCAGAAGAACTCAAACACACATGAATCTATCCATCCATTTTCTTCTTGAATGAAGGAAAAAAACAAGCATTGAGGTGCAAACAGTAAGATTAGAATCAAGATTTAACAACAGTAAATATGTCTACATTTAAAAAAGGGATTTATACTGGTAAATGTCATAGTTTTAGTTCTACAAGCGTTTCAGAATGACCCAAAACTTCCTTCATGTTTCTTCTTACAGGAATCAGAAATAGAGAACTTGGTTTGTGCAGTTTTCAATCAGAATATATCGTCTAACTCTGGCCATATGAAATACGAAGCTCCCAGCTGGATCCTAGTGCTAGAGGAGGAAAAAATCTAAAATGCCTTGCCTCTCCTCAAAATACTGCAAGACTCAAGTGCTCAGGGAACGCAAAAGTAGCACTGCACCTTTTCCGGTGCATTTGAAACACGAGTCCAATTTTAGCTTTACTTTTTATAGGTTTTATAGCTGAACCAAAACATGTTGTCGTGTGTGTGTATTGCTCAGGTGCAAAGTGCTTCTGCCTCTGCTAAATGTGCCGTAATGTGGCTTTAAGAGGAAAACATCTCCAGCTGTCTGTGCTCCACAGGGACTGCACTATTAAATTAATGAACCAAACTCAAATCAGGCTGTTTGGAACCAACAGTTTTAAATGCTACTGTTTAAAAATATATACCCAGGATCACTTTGATATTTTTAAGTAGTTATATTTGGATTGGCAATAATGGGAACTGATAATGGTGATACTACTATGTAAAGTTATTATATTGTATTTTACACTATATCTCTTGGGTCTGAAATGCAGTGTTTTGTGTTGTTTTTGTGCTTAGGACGATTTGGGAAAAATATCTAATAGCGATTTTTCGGTTCAACACATTTTAAACATGTGTCCAGAAGAATTGACAAAAATGCTGAAATAGGCCTTTGAACTGCCAAATTAATAAGAGAATCACATGGATTTCAGAACATGTTTGTACAGATCTAAACTACAGGGTTCGCAGTTTTTATGCAGTAAAGAAAATTAAATTGCAGCTTTTGGGATGTGCCAACTGTGTCCATCAAATTGCAATTTTGATTAAATGGCGATTAATCTTGCAGCCCTATTTTCAGTGGTGGAGTAAAAGTAGTAAAGTACTGTACTTAACTACAAATTTTAGGTATCTCTACTTTACTTAAGTGAATTTTAAGGTGGATACTTTTTACTTTTACTTCACAACGTTTGAAAACAGATCGGGCCGGACCACGTGGAGGAGAGAGCTTGTTCCTTTTTGTTTCAGTGTATTTGCCTGTTTTGCTTTAAGTATTTCAGTGTTTATAGTTTTATTTTAAACACAGGAGGTCCTTCCTGCTGGGGAGACTATTAAAGAGGCTGGTTTAGACCATCGGGGAACATCAGTGTAGCCTGGTGCACGTGGGTTTTTCTTAGTTTTGATCATTTGTGTTGCTTTTGATTAAGTTGAGCGCAGTTAATTTTTGTAACTATGTATGATATAGACTTGCTTTACTGCGGTGAACTTGAATACACTTTTGGTTGAACGGGAGATTTTTCTGCCTCCTACTTAAGACCACATTGGCCAGCATCCCCACATTGATCTCTATCCGATTTCCGTTTGAATTTTTGTAGTCAAGGTTAAATGGTGTATGAAAAATGGGCTACATATCTTTGGTGGGGCTGGGCGGGTGCACTGGTCATTCTCGGTGCCATTCTAGGTTCTCAGTTAGCATTAGATTAGCACTTATTCTGCGACATAAGCAGTTTGGTCTCCATGGCGATAATCATGATTTACAGTGTATGATATATTACCTCTGCTGCACTTATGTGATTGAGGTTTTGTAGAACTGACCCCAGGAGGGCCCATATTTTGTAGTGGGTGTGAACTTCACAGCGGTGCGGGGAATGCGTAGAGTAGGGACAGGCAAAATGGGAATGAAAAACTGAACCGTGATCTGATCCTGTGACGATATGTTATTTTGATGAGCTCGTCAGATTGTGGATCAGCGCTTATCTGCTTAAAGGTCCCATATTACTTTTCTGTTCTATGTTATAGTATGATGAATGTTATAATGTTGTTTCCTCATCACAAACAGACCCGGAGTTGTGTTTTGTTTCATTCACACATGTTTAAACACAAACAGACCTGGAGTTGTGTTTTGTGCAATATTGCTTATTTAGGAGTTCTTCTCTCACACAGAAAAGACTCTGTTCCACCTTGTGATGTCATGTGGTAATACAGTGCTCCGCTGTGTTTTTAAACTCCAAACACCTTTGCCAGAATCATTTAGATGATTATAGCCCTGGAGTCGCCAATCTCTACTGAACAAAAGGTAAAAGTAGCTGTTAACTTGAAAACTACCGCTTCATGACATCACAAGGTGAAACAGAGCATTTTGAGGTTTGGAGATGTCGACAGACTGATAATATATGGTTACTCAAACATGTGTGAATGAAACAAAATACAACTCCAGGTATGTTTTTGAGGCGGTAACAACATTATAACATGACTTAAAGCTCACAAGTGTCAATTTTGTGTAATATAGGACCTTTAAAGTGACCCTACGGATTTGTTCTGTGCAGTTGAGCAAAATTTATTTCACCCCAGCACAGATATATTGTATAAGCAGCTCCTAAGGTAGAAATGAGACTGCTGTGTGCTGCATTTTATCCTCCAAGAATCAGAAAGTATGCTGTTAGCATGCTAGTTGTTGTTGGCATTACCACGACAGATAGTTAGTCCTGTTAAATTATAGCACATACACCACATCAAAATAAGAACTAAACTGAGACTAAACGCAGAACTAAACCTGGACTAGACCAGGACTGCGACAGAACCAAACCAGGTCTACATCAGGACTAAACTGGGACCGAATCAGAAGTGTGAACGCACCCACTATGTCTTTATATGCACAAACTCTCTGGTGGCACTTTGACAAAACCAGAACCAAACTGAGATGAGAGGCAGGCAAAATGTTGGTTAGTGTTTGGTTTGAAGACTGATCATGAGCTTTGTGACCATCTGCTATTACAGAGTGAGACTGCAACTAACTATTATTATACAAGTTGATTTACTAAATGTTGGTTAGTGTTTGGTTTGAAGACTGATCATGAGCTTTGTGACCATCTGCTATTACAGAGTGAGACTGCAACTAACTATTATTATACAAGTTGATTTACTAGCAAGTCAGTGGTTAGTCTTGGTTTAGTCTTGGTTTAGTCCTGTTTTAGTCCTGTTTTGGTCCTGGTTTAATTCTGGTTTAGTCGTAGTTGAGTCCTGGTTTAGTTTTGTTTTAGTCCCAGTTGAGACCTGTTTTAGTCCTGGTTCAGTCCTTGTTTAATCCTGATTCAGCCCTGGTTCAGTCCTGGTTTAGGGTTTAGTCCCGGTTTAGTCCTGGTTTAGTCCTGGTTTAGTCATGGATTAGTCCTGTTTTATTCCTGGTTTAGTCCTGTTTTGTTCCTGGTTTAGTCCTGGTTTAGTCATAGTTGAGTCCCATTTCAGTCCTGGTTTAGTCCCATTTTAGTCCCGGTTTAGTCCGGGTTTAGTCCGGGTTTAGTCCTGGTTTAGTCCTGGTTTAGTCCTGGTTTAGTCACGTTTTAGTCATGTTTTAGTCACGTTTTAGTCATGTTTTAGTCACGTTTTAGTCATGTTTTAGTCACGTTTTAGTCATGGTTTAGTCACGTTTTAGTCATGTTTTAGTCACGTTTTAGTCATGTTTTAGTCCTGTTTTGGTCTTGGTTTAGTCCTGGTTCAGTCCTGGACTAAACTGGTACCAAATCAGAAGTGTGAACACACCCCATATGTCTTTATACTCTCTGGTGGCACTTTGACAAATCCAGTCAACTATTGTGGCTGAAGTCGGGGTCACTTTAATTTCCTCTGGTCTGACTTTGGCGCATAAACACAGAAATACAATCACACAACATCCAGCTCTCTGTGCTGACTGTGCGCTTCTCAAGAGCCCAGTGAGGAGCAGGAGAGAGACGGGCCCAGATGAAACTGCTGTAGAGATTAGGGCTGCACACTGGGGCTCGGGAACGAGGAAAACAACCGTTGCCATGGAAATTCGCCGTGTTTGAAACAGCAGTGCAAAATAATGTCCATAGAGAAGCATTAGCAAACATTATGTAAAAAAATTTAAGCAAAAGAGCCGTGGGTCCCTACTAGTAAATACATTTATCACACTATAGAGTCACACTTTTGAATGAACGCTAACTTTAGTGTTTTGTATCTTAAAGGTCCTATATTACACAAAACTGACTCTTCTGAGATTTAAGCCTATTACAATGGTGTTTTGTATCTTAAAGGTCCTATATTACACAAAACTGACTCTTCTGAGATTTAAGCCATATTACAATGTTGTTACCTCCTCAAAAACATACCTGGAGTTGTGTTTTGTTTCATTCACACATGTTTGAGTGACCCTGCTATTAGTCTGTCTGCATCTCTTAAGCTTAAAATGCTCTGTTCCACCTTGTGATGTCATGTAGTGGTAGTTTTCAAGTTAACAGCTACGTTTTACCTTTTGTTCAGTAGAGATTGGCAATTCCAGGTCTGAATTTATCCAAATGATTCTAGTGAAGGTGTGTGGAGTTTAAAAACACAGTGAAGCACTTCCTGTATTACCACATGACAACACAAGGTGGAACAGAGTGTTTTCAGTTTGAGAGAACTCAGCCTAAATATACAGGGTTTGTGTGTTAAATGTATTAATGAAACAAAACACAACTCCATGTATGTTTGTGATGAGGAAACAACATTATAACATGACTCAAAAAATAGTGTAATATGGCCCCTTCTCTATTGGTTTAACATTAGTCTCACTGAAAATTCTATGAGGCATGTGGCACAATCCCCAGCTCTGTACATCACAAAATGATTGATAATGTAATATTGGCTTACACAATTTTCATATCACTAGAAACTAAATATACTTCCGTAATGCCCAGTGCATAATGTTGTGTCCTTGGGCAAGACACTTCCCACCTGAATGTGAATATGGCGTGTGAGTGATTGGTGGTTGGAGGGGCTAGAGATTCAGGGGTTTGAACTTCCCACGATGTTTGGGGACAATTCAGAAGATATCATATTTCGTTATAACTCGCTAATTTCTGTGGCAACGGTGCTACACTTTCATAACGCTGAACGCCCTGGATTGGGATACGAATTATAGGAGAAAAGGTGGTTGCGGTGGGACTTGAGAGCTTCCTGAGATTGAGAAGAGAAGCAGAGGAGACACAGCAGCTTAACAGCAGCACACGGGCAGGTCGGCCGGAGGAGCAGTGACCTACATTTTACATGACGAGGAGGATAACCCAGAAACGGGAGAAGCGGGAGAGCGTCTAAACACATTAAAGCTTCACTCTGTATTTTTAACACTAGAAGCATCAGCAGCGCCAGGCAACGTGAGGACATGCGGATATAAATGGAACATGTCATTTTTCTGCTCTGACAGTGTTTTTTCTAGGACGATTTGTAAGATCCTCTATTATGCAAGAATACATTAAAGACACAGCGTGTGTCTTTCTCAGTGTTAAAACCGTACTTTGGAATAGTCTCCATGGAGATAGATATGCTTTAGGCCATACTGTGGAATATTATAGCCAAAGGAATAGAGATTTACCGACAGGCGTTTTTTCATGGCCAATGCCGATTCCAGTTATTTGTAATCGGCTGATAAGCTCTGCCGATATTTTTGGGCCGATGTGTAGAGCCAATTTTGATAATTTTCTCCAAATCTAATCATCCACAACCTTGTTTTCCTACAAACTGGACAGGAGAGCAGCGTAGTCCTTTTTTGCAGTCCTCTCTTTGGACTAAAGTGCTCAAATAAAACCGTATCTATATATTTTCCATATTTAAGCTGGTTGGGCCAAACTAAACATCAGCCTCTGCAAGAGATTTAAGGTCGATACGCTAAAAAGTGCAAATATCGGCGTGATATATTGGCCAACAACATTTCCATGGAAACAAGCAGCAGGAGACTCTCCACCGAGCCAATTAAGAGTCAGGTTTGTGGAGATGCAAGCCTGCTCAGAGTAAGGACGCATGTTTTGTTTTTGTTTTTTTTCTGTTTTTTAGTGTAATAAACAACTGAAATGAAAAAAAAAAGCTTTTATTTTAGTCTCTTTTTAGTCAAAAAAGTTACATACTGTGTTTAAAGGTGGATATGTAATTTTTCCGGTGGAGGGTGTGCCACATGCTTGTCTCCATGGAGATGTTATCGCTCAGGCTGGAATGTCTGCAGTATGGCATTAAACGTATCTAGTATTTTTCAAAATTACCTTGATAAACATTTACTATTAGCAAGGTCGCCTCTTCATAGATCTGGCCTGTAACCTGACCCGGTGGCATCGCTTGTTTCTGTGGAGGTAGATAGGTTTAATGCCATACTGCGGAATATCCCAGGCAAAACAAGAACGTCTCCACAGAGAAAAGCAGGTGGCGGACCCGCAAACAAGAAAGAAAGAACATAAGGTCTTACATGTATTGATATGATTTGATCTTTTGGCATAAACGAATGTCCCTGTGATTCTGCCTGTTAAGCGCTACACGGGTTTGCCCTTGATTTGCTCGTCTCTGTTCTTCTCTCTCAAGGTTATCATCGTCCACCATGTTGGGTTTGTCTCTGAAGCCACAAAAGACGATGCGTTTGTGATGACTTCATTAGTGTCTCATTAGGATTCTTGGCAGCGGCTCCTGCGAGGGGCGAGCAGACACGGGGGGATGGAGTAGACAAAACTGGGACTCTAGTGAGAGTTAGTGAGAGTTACTTCAAAATAACATTACTACATTAACATCTGCTTTCTTATTTGAAGTTAAAGGTGCTGTACTTGATTTTTACCGTCTTAAAAACATGAAAAACAGAACTAGTTCATTTTAAACGTTTGCAGTGTGAAGTTAAAGGTGCTGTACTTGATTTTTACCGTCTTAAAAACATGAAAAACAGAACTAGTTCATTTTAAACGGTTTGCAGTGGGCCAAAGTTATTCCTCACTTACCTTATGCATTTTGAGGATCCTAACAATTCATGCTAACTGTGCACTTCCTGATTATCGGACAATAAAGCGCTTGATATAATTAGATGCAGACAGGACACAGTGGACTTATTTTGACCTCCAGAGCTGCTTATACATCTGCAGTGGTTAGACATATTTTGTTCAAATACATGGAAGAAATTGGGTACGGGCCCTTTAATATAATTGGACGGTAAGAACAATAAATAATGCATCTGGACAGAGCAAAACACACAGGAGGCTAGATCAGATCTAAAGGAGCAGTGCAAGAAAAACACATGTTCAAATCAGGAGGAAAAAGTATAGGGTCTGTGCAATTTTATTCAAATGTTACTCAAGTAAATGTAACTAAGTACTACCAACTTCTTGTAGGTTTGGGCTTGGCTCCTCTCTCTCTCTCTTTACTTGTCCCTCCTCTTTCTCCCACCGTTTGT
>KN472140.1:11375-26013 GCA_000787095.1 Periophthalmodon schlosseri | reverse complement strand
TTTCATTCAATCGACTAGCATCCAAATATTTATATGAGACATTTTAACTTCAAAGGCTGTTTTGTCAAAATGTATTTTTCTCAGCTAGGAAAATATTGATCACCCCTTAAAGTACTTACACAAAACAAAAATAAAAGGCTACTAGGTTTCAAAGCTTCTTATGGCTCATGTTTTGGACAAACCCACACCATTTGGGAATCATTTAAGCTGCAGCACTGAAAGGCTAATAATAATAATTGTTTGTTTAGTTGGAATTTATAGAGTAACTACAATAGTCCTGAAAATAGTGGGATACAAATTTTTGCGATTAACAAAGTACAACGCATTATTTAGATTGCAATAAAATAAACCAAAACAACACAAAGAGACACAAGAATAGCTACTATAAGCCCCTACAAGCTGCCCACTATGTTCAAAGCTGTATTACTGTTCATTGATTCTAACCCTCTCTGCTTGTGTGTTTACCCTGCTCACCTCTGGTCGTAAAGCCCAGGCTGAGTGCACCGTGACAGAGCAGAGGAGAGCGGAGGGGAGGGGAGCTAGGGGGAGATAGAGCGGAGATCTCCACACACCTGTTTCTCATTCCCGAGCTCATCGCGCATGACAGCCCAGAGAGGAGAGTGAGGAAGGCCAGTGCTGAGCAGAGAGAGCAGAGCCACTGGAAATATGTGAGCCAGATATAAACCGGTCCTAAAACAGTGCTATGTAGAGGATCATATGCACCATACATCACAACACTTGTATGTCTTTGTTATGGGTTGGCCTTGAACAACACATACCTGCATTGCTTTTATTATTTTAGCGTATGAATCACCTGCGATCTAAATAGTAATGATGTCACGATACACTTTCTATGGATAATATAATGCGATTTTCAACATTAAATCATAGTACTTTCTTTTATATTACTGTGTGGCCTTATATCTGTGTGATCCCTCAGTCGTCCAGGTCGGTTCCATAGTGGTCCATGGGCTTATACTAGCTGTGTGTCTCCATAGTGGTCCATGGGCTTATACTAGTCTGTGTGTCTTATACTTGTTCTGATACAGCTCAAGATCATTCTAAAGCTGTTCAGGAAAGGTTCATTTCTGTCCTGTGAACGTGACTTTTTTAGCATCAATACCTGTTCAAATGAGTATCTTGTTTTGATACTAGATTTAGCATTGATTAGTATCTGATTTTCGATACTTTTGACAACTCTACTCTGTGTTGCATCTCCCTATATCGTAAAAACAAAGAAATTTAAAAACAGCAATAGGTAGCGTCTTGTTTATCTCAATGCACTGCCAATATAAGCAGTTGTTAGACGTAGCAATATATTTTGACCTAATTGATTTAAAGTATAAACTGTTTTACACCTAACATTTACGTGTTAAATTATATAAATTTAATCTATGAATATTGTTTTGGCAATTTGAATTGGAAAATGGGACCACAAATTGCAAATGCCTGTGCAATAATAAGGCGTCGAAGCAGTCACCATCTTGCGTGACTGTAGTGGAAGTTTGACGATGTTTTTTGATGTTTTGAACTGTGCCAAATGCGTTACACTGTTGCTTTAAATAGAAAACCAAGAATAACGATCAAACGCACAGGTTAAACGAGATCAGAGCTGCTGTCAACAAAGGAAATGCTCAAAAAATGGGTTTACATTTCTCCACTTGTACGCCGTCACGCTACATTTGGGGCACCACCAGACTGGAGCCATACATTCGCCCTACCGTTCCGTCCACATCTGGGACAAGTAACGCAATCTCCCCAATCCACGACCTTTGACCTCACGCCCAAGCCACTTCCTGCTGCATGTTAGGTGCCGAGCGACCTCCGCCTCGTTTGACGCCAGTTTTGACCCTGCAGAGCGCCCTTACTATGTTGGACCATGCTGCTATGCGGTCGTAGATAGTTCAGAGGGAGCAGGTGGCTAAGTTCCAGCGGCACTCAGCTGTTTAGGAGCCTGTTAGCTTGTAGCGATAATCCTGGGAAAGTTGTGAAAGACCACGGAGAGACACGGTGATACATGCGATTGCTACATTTACAACACAGGAGTCCATTGTTGATAATGTGAGGGGTCAGTTGGGGTGTTGTTGACACACTAAAAATATATAGATTTCTAATGACAAATTATGAACTTCTATGACTCATTATAGACCCAAACTAACTACTTAAGTGTTGCATTCTGTTATTTATTTATTGCAGATCATATTTTTGTACATTTAGAATACTTTTTGGGGGAAAATTTCTGCTTTATGGTTTGGTTTCAATATTATCGTTCAAAATTCGTTCAAAATTTGTTATCGTGACAGGTTTAACTGTGCTTAGTTTTTACTGTCCTAAAAACGAGGAAAACAGAACTAGTTTATTTTAAGAAGTCCTCACTTACCTTAAGCATTCCTAGCATCCTAATTATTCACCACGATGAGTTTATAAGCGCTTTTCACAACTTTCAGAGCAGAGTTTGCTAGCAACAACTAGCATGCTACTGTGCACCTGCTGATTATCGGACAGTAAAACGCTTTATAATTTGATACAGACCACACATAGCAGAGGGGGTAAGACACACTTTGCTCAGATACATGGGACAAAATTGGCTACAGGGCCTTTAAAATGATCAATCTTTTAAGTTACTTTTGAACTTTATCCTTGAAATATAATATAACAACACTATGCATGAAAAACAAGCCATTCAGTAATCCACCTAATGATATACTAAGAAACAAAGCTTAAAACCAGCTAAAAACAATAGAAATGATGTTTGATAGTTGTGTAAAAAGGAACAGCACCAACAGGATTAGACTGGTGAAGGCGTGTGGACTTTAAAAACACAAAGGAGCACTTGTGGACTCATACAACATAAAACTGTGGCGGTGAACATTTCAGCTTCTCAAGATGGAAACAGATAAATATGCAAGATGCCCTTAAATGCAAAAACTTATATCAAGTACACCCTATCCAGCAAACAGTTTTCAAAGTCAGAATAACAAAAACGCAAATTCAGAACGGTCAGAATATAGCTCATTGCTTGTATCTGCAGTTTAAGAACTGTTCCCCTTTGGCCCCAAATGCTAAACCTAAACAACACAGTTTGCTTGCTCATGTCTTTGCTGGACCTTTGACTGTCTCATCTTGTTCTAAAAGTTGTAGAATCAGCAGACAGGGTCCTGTCGCCGAACAAATGGACAATAGATTTGACCAGTATATAAAGGCTCCCTATAAATATGAAAAAATCTGCTTATATAGGCCAACATTCCTTCTTTGATCAAACCATCAAAACAAATGCATATAAACTTAGTAACATTGTAACTATTGAGTCCAAAAAATTAATTAAAATAAAAGTTGTTGTTTTTTATGATTATATTGCATTGAAAACCCCTAAACCTAACAGAGAAAAAAGAGAAAAAATCTTACCATGAGCTCGCCTGCAGCTCCACAAAACTCTTATTTGGCTTGAGGGCTTCCTCCTCTCTCCATGGAGAATGTTCCAAAGTATGGTTTTAACTTTCTATTTTCATGGAATCATGCAGGCGACGTACAAAATGCATAAAGTTACGTGGTGTTGCTTTCACTGCTTCGAACTTTGATCTCCTAACTTCAATCCTAGAAGTTTCTTTTTCCACCAGTCAACAGAATTCAGATTCATAATTTTAAACTTTTTTCATTTTGTTTATTTAGAAAACGTTTGGAGCCCATTATTTTGTACATAACATGCATCTGGGTAGGGTCCTCAACGAAAAGCATAAAACAACATTTCGTAAACACCGACCATACGTAGACGTGGAATATTTTTTGCAGGTGGCATCTGCGCGTGACAACCTTCCTTGCCCCTGACGTGTCCGAGCCCACACACAAACTTCATGTTCACGTGTTAGTTTCCAAAGGATCGGCAGCAGTTGTTTATGTGTAGACCTACTAGCTCACTGACCTCCCCGTGTTCTCTGAGAACGCCAGCTCTGCTATTGTTCGGCCTCAGGAAAGATGTGGAGCAAAGGGCCGTGCCTCTGATCCGAGTGGAAATACCCAGGGAATGTCTTACACAAATATTGATCTTTAATATCATAAAAATTGCGCACACTACATTCCCGTCATTCCCATCATAGAAGTCGGATTAGCGGAACATTATGGATTTTAGAAGCAATGTACATAGGTAGGAGGGAAGATGGCAGCTGTCCAGGCACTCACATCATTGTAGAATTTGGCAACAACCCATAGATCAGTGGCACATTGGAACAAAACTTCAATTCACATACGCCCAAGCAACCCAACTATGGCACTCGGTCAACTATTCTGGCATTTCTGAAAACATATTCCACCCTTTCCCTTTTCCTTAGAACTAGCTTGAAGCAAAACAATGGCAATGGAGTGTGTCTTTCCTGCGTAAAAGGCTAAACAAAACGTCGTAACGGTGCGGTGTGCTCGTGACGGTCGGGGGGTAGAGGTCACCGGGGAGGGGTTACAGCAGGAGGGACACCAGTGTGGTTGTGTTCGGGTCAAATGCCAGATCTGGGTCGGAGTAGTTACACTGAGTAGTGAGTAGATAATGCGGATTCAGAGAGGCAGTCCGTAAAAGGTGTTGGAGTTGTTTGTGATGTACTGAAAATGGGCAGACGGACACATGGGGTACAACACATGGTGGTGACAATACATACATTACATACGTTACAATACATTTATTAACATAGTTTGGTCACAGTTTAGTTTAAGGACCACCACATATGAATTCTGTATGACTATATTTCACTTTTTTGTTTGTTTTTTGCACTATATTGACGCTATTAGACACAATTTTAACTGTTCTCTTAATATGGACTAATAAGATGGGACTTTCGGCTCCTTTGTGAGATCCGAATCTTTTGGATCTGTTCTAGTAAAAGAGCTGTTCAAAAGACTGGCTCTTTTACTACTTATTTATATGACAGAAGCCAATGTGACAACTCATTTTAACTCATTCAACTCATTTTTTATCTGTTTAAAATGGTTCAAACTGAGAGTGGGAGTGTGTTTACCCTTTGATATAATGAAAATCTAAAGAAAACTTTGCACTACAATAATAATAATAATTTAAAAATGAATTATTATGATGCCAAATCAGTTTTTTGTGCCCAAAGCTCGCATTCATGTCGCCTGCTCTGCTACTGTGCCAATTCTTGTGTTGGTTTAGCGTTAATCGTTTAAAATGCATACAAGGTTCTTTTAAAAAATTAGATCCGGATCCAACCATTCACATTAAGGAACCGTTCAAAAGAGCGGTATAGATTATTAACAATGTTCATACAGTTGCATTACACAGCTTTAAAAAGGGATCATTGTATGTAGAATTATTGTACAACCACATGCACACAACTAGACTGAAGTCCCCAATAGACTAACTCTGACTGCGGTTATACCCCCCCAGCAGGAAGGACCTCCCCCAGGTAAGTACTACTGATTCCACAGGTGCCGTTAGACTTTAACTTTAACAATATTCCAGTCTAAACTGTGTAATGTTGAAGGCTTAAGTCCCTTCACAAGTGTTTTAAATAAAACTATAAACACTTAAATATTGAAACCAAAATACGCAGAGACATTGAAACAAAAAAGGAACTTAAACCAGTTCCACATGCTCACGACCACGACCTCACCCCAAGGCTTTAAAAATGGCCGACACTGGGTAAATAATGAATGGATATGTTTAACTGAAATGAATAGGATTAACCAAATAAAATATCTTTAAAGTAACTAGTGTATATATGGTATTTTAACTGAAAGGTGGACTAACTAAACCAAAGACTAAAAACACACTCGGGATAGTTGTGTCTAACAGTTTAGTTGGATATGAAAAAATTATGGAAAATGAAATTAACAAATTTGTGAAATGAAATAAAATGAATGTTGGTTTAATGGGACAAAGACCCACTTTGTCACACAGAGGCAACTCATTTCACTATAAAAGTCCCTAATTGCAACAAGATGTAATAAATATTTCACTCAAGTGTCATCCTTCTAGTTACTTGCTTTTATATTGGAAGTTACACGTAGGCTCTTTTTTCACATTGCTCAGATAATCCAATGAGCATGACTTCTGAGTCATAGCATAAGTGTTTCAATCTTTCACTGGTTAGGACACTGTTGACAATTATGACACACACTCACACAGAAAACACATTCTGGTTAAAATACTTTGTAATTACACATCATGGTTTGTTGTGGTGTGTTGAAGCTATGAACAAAATATATGCATGTTTTTGTAATATTTAATGTGGTTAGCTTTATTTCCCAAGATTTTAGCAATTATTATTTGTAATGTCTGTGTAATCCCTCAGTCGCCCAGCTATGATCCATAGTAAAAGAAAAATTCAAATCTGTCAAATGGACAAAAAGTTGTAGGAGTGAAGACGTTTCGCTGCTCATCCAAGCCGCTCCTTCAGTTGTTTTTTTGTCCAGTTGACAGATTTGAATTTTTCTTTTAATATGTTCACAAGTAATGTTCACATCTTTCAGTTTCAAACATAATGCAAATTCCAGGCACAAAGCATTTCTCCGAGCCAGACAAATAGGCTCCACCAAGTTGAAACAGTACCACGCCAGGTTAACTACCCTCTGGCCCGGCGTTGTTGAAGTTCACCTACAGAGGACTCAGAAGTGCTACCTCAGAGGTGGAGGTCAGCGCTGTAAATAGTCACCATATGGCTTCAGTGTTCACCATTAGGCAGAGATAGGCTGGCAAATGGTTCTAGATGTGCAGAAGCAGGAAACTGGCCGTCTCTCTGTGTCCTCTCTTTGAAGTGTTATTATGCTTTGAGCTGGAGAGCGCATGCAGACAGACTGAAAGGAAGGAACATGCTTTATTTGTTATTTTCAAATACTTCTGGAGACATATGTGAAATTAAGTAGCGTGGTTATTAGCAACATGGCACTAAAAGATAGGCCCTTTCCTTAATATAGCTTTGATGAATGTATATGGACTCCCTGACTTCACTGCATTAGAGTCACTCTGTTCAGAAGGAGATAACCTCACCAGCCTTATTGAAAAAAAATATACAAACTTTAGTTTTAAGTTACAGCTAGAATTTGTGTGTGTAGTATTAATTCTGAAGTGCTGACAGTTCAAAAGAAATGTCAAACTCCATTTGGAAAAATATATTTAGGCATTAAGTGCCTAAGTGCATGTACTGTCTTTCATATATACAAGGTGACATATTTGTAATAGTAGAAGTTTATTTATGGGCATTCTGGTACTCACATTGCAAATGCTTGAGTGGGCGATATTTATGTCTTTTAAAGATAGCTTACACTTAAAACATAGTAGAGATCTTAAAGATTAATATGCAAATACAATACTGTAACTCATTTGTCAAGTCTTTAAATGAACTGATGCTGCTGGAGACATAATTCCTTGCTTGCAGGACATCATGAGTTTAAGCACTGAGTGAATGTGCATGTAAAAAAGCGTCTATATTGCAAGGTATATATATATAGTAAGATTCTATATTTGCTTACGTTTACAAAGGCGTAAGGTCTGGAAACATATTTTAAAAATCTAATCTGACATGGCAGCTGACAAGTACAAAAGAAAGGAAAAATGACACAAAGGACCTAGAAACAGCAGATTTCTGCACAATCATCGAACTACAGCTTACTCTGTTAATCTGAACTGAAAGAAGTTATACGTTTTGCTGTGAGTGATGGCTTCGTTGTTTGAGACACATTGGACTGGATCATCTCAAAACTGGACGGTTGTCTACTGCACTCTATGGTTTTGTTCTAGACCCTCTTGCATTTGACCAAAGGAAATGTGGGACTGCCTCAACGGGCAAATCCTATATAATCTATATATTGCATATATCATAACCATATCACTTCAGAATGATTCAATAGTGAGTGTCGGAGATGAACCCAGAAACTTGGTATAGGCTAATTTTAACCTTCCTGGTCTCACTATATATAAGATTGTCCAAAAATCTACATGGATCTTTTATTCAAATAAAATCACTTTTGTCTCCATTGATAAACTGCAGTCCCCACAACTGGTTACATTTTCAGACTTTGGACACGAGGCATCCACGGTTCTGGTGTCTAACTGCATTAGTCAGAATTTTTTAAATTTTTCATATATTAGATGAAGAATTTGGACAGACAGTATGTAATACTTCAAAGCCCTGGCTCACAGAAGGGGAGGCTGACCATGTGCCCCTCTAGAATCTGTCAAACAGCTGGCACGGAGCAGATGCTAGAGCAAAAGCCTAAGCTAATCGGCTACAAACCTGCCAGCTTCCTCTATATACACACAGAGGCAATAAATATCTTCTTATTTTACTTGGACTGATCTATAGCCTCCAATTAGTCCCATTCTTCAAAGCCATACATCCAAAGCAGGCCACTTCCACGTTAACATTCGCCCCGGAGCACGCGGATCAGGCTAAATCACAATGGTTTCCACATGGCTTTATTACGTATGGTCGCTGTATGTTAGCTAATGAGCTACAGCACACTTGTGTCATCTGATGAAGAATGCTTGCCAATTGCACAAAATCCTAAAGATGGAAGGTAAAGGTATTACAAGAGACTATATAAACAGTTGCGTGGCCTGCATTAGTGGAGATCAGTCACATTAACTAGCTTAAATAGCATGCGAATTTAATGCCTACTCAATTACATTATCCAGTATTGCTAATATGTTAAATCCAGGCAATGATGTTTCAGACATGTATGTGATTGTTAAAATGAGCAAAAATGAACTTGTTTTAATTTAGTGTACGTCGCAGAATGATTTTGCACACATCTCACAGTGGATAGTCTTGGAAGTCCGGTAGGGCCTATGTACTAGCAGACTTGTAAGTAGGCCTACTGTATCTTTGCATCAATATGTAGGCTACATTATGATTCATTTAGCAAGAAACCTATTGCGGACGTCTGTGAGATTGAAGTCCTTATGCTGGCAGAATACAATAAACTAATGTCAAGTCTCCACAAGTCAAGAAAAGTTTACCTTTAGTTTTTTGGATGTGACATAATGGAGCTCCACTTTAGCCAGTGACGCCAAAACTCCACTCAGACCCCCAGACTGATTTCTGTTGGTCCTCATGCCTCCTGGTAAACTGGTCCAATTGATCAATAGAAGTACTTTTTACCGCAAACTGAAGTGATTCTACATCTATAACCTGAGTAACACCACACTGCGTTGTGACACAGATCTAAAAACAATGCTCCAAGTCTTCTTAAAGGTGCAGTGGCTCTGTCAAAGCCACTGCATTCACCAATATGAATGACTCACAGTTTCGACACCGGGCTGTGGTCCTCCGCTTCAAATATGTTTCAACTTGGTGAAGCGAGACTCTCTTGAAACTTTCAGATTTTTAGCGTGCTAGTTTTGTTAGCCTTACTGTTATATTTTACCTGTAACTTGGGATAGCCTCAAAACTCCTTATTTTTCATTCAAGAGTCCCAGGTCAGAGTTAAACAAATCCTCATCAAAGTAGATTCGCGGTCCATTAGCTTTTCCTGTTTAACATTGCTTTAACGGAAAGAGGAAGTGTCCCGTTGTTCCTTCTCTTGTGCCCTGTGGGAAGACACGGGAGCTCACCTGTCCCTCTGAGGAGGTGTTGATTAAAGTAAGTGCTCGAATGATAGATGCTATTGTCCCCCCAGGCCCAGAGGATCAACCAGACTTTTGTACCTGTTTCTTAAAAGGAGACACAGACTTTTACCATACGATGCGGAGCGACATTAGGCGTGTTTTGAGCGCTGGGGTGGTCGCTTAGCCATAAACAGGTGAGTGTCAACACCTGTTTTGTTCCAAAGATGCAAGACTAAGTGGGTGTGTCTCGTGAGAGCGTGATGTGGTGACAGTCGGCTCCGTTCTTCTTTGTCATTCTTTGCACTCTGACGAAGAGCATGAAGTTGATTTAAAGTTAGCACATAATTTGGTGCAGGGCTCATATGGCTGACAGAATAACACATCACATTCTTGTGATTGATATCTGTAGATGTGGATTGTTTTATATTTTAGCTGTGTAGCCTAACCTAAGCTAAGCACAAGAAGTGCCATGTAACACGTATCTACAGTAGGTTTAGTAGCTACAGTGAAGTCAATGAAAGCAATTTACAAAAAAATATTTGTAGATTTAAGGGTACAGTATGTAACCTTCCGGAAGTGGCACATAACCTGCATGAATCCATCAAAGTAGAAAGTTAAAACCATACCATACTGGTGCCCAGAGTCGGACTAAACCAACCATACCATACTGGTGCCCAGAGTCAGGACTAAACATGAGGAATCAGCGTTTTAGTTTTATGCAGCTAAAACCTGGAACAGTCTTCCTGAAGATGTGAGACAGGCCTCTACTTTGATAATGTTTAAATCCAGGCTCCAAACGGTTTTGTTTAGCTGCGCATATGACTGAAAGGTTTTTATTTTGCACTTTTCTCTTTGAATGTTAATTTTATAATGATTATTTATGATTATTTACATTTTGATTTGTTGTATTGTGATTTTAATGTCTTTCTTACTCTGTAAAGCACTTTGAATTACTTTGTGTATGAATTGTGCTGTACAAATAAACTTGCCTTGCCTTGTCTTGCCCACTTCAGAACAGTCTCCATGGAGATAGATAAGTTTTATGCCATATTGTGGAGGATTATAGCCAAAGGAACAACCTGGAAACAAGCAGGAGGAGGCCAAATAAGAGTCAGGTTTGTAGAGAGCCTGCATTTCAGTGCAATAAATTCAAAATTACATGGAAAAGTTAAGTACCATGGCTTTAAATATTGGTTCAACAAAGCCATAGATTGTTTCCTCTAGGATTTGAAATGGTCCTATTACACACGATACTAAATCAAAGATGAAAACAGATTTAAGCAACAATTCTTTTGAACACACTTCCATATTATACCCATCACCACAACATGGCATTCTGTCTGTTTTAGCTCAACCAATGGCCTTAAATAATGTTTTATGTAAAAATCTGAGGGCAAGTAAAGCTTTTAAATATGTCATTTTAACATGTGAACCACAACCATTATGTGAATAAAGAAGCCTAGCATGTTAATTGTATTGGGAAAACATGTGGTTGATATAATAAATGTGGGACATAAATTTACAGTCACTTGAAAGCCCCCTGAACAAGTGTTTCATGTTAGCTTGGGAGGGAGGAGTCCTTGCATCCTAGTGGGGCATTTACTGTTACTCTGCGCAGCTCACGTCTTTGAGTCTTTTGGCAAATGTCGCCCTGATGTTGGCCGTGTGTGAGCGCTGTTTTTCATGGCTGTCAGTCACCGAGGTGGTCTGAGCTCCTAACCCTGTGGACCTTCAAAGAGAATAAAGCACCAGCGCGCCATCCACCATAATCAGAATCACATTGTCTAAAGCTATCGGCCCGTGGTGGAGCTGGGAAGCTTACGGTGAGTTTGACTGTGATTAGGCCTGGACGCTTTGATCTGGCAAAGCTCCTGCAGGAAGGCCAGTGCCCCTTCATCACAGGGTAGGGACCGGTCCAGAATTCCCCCAGGGCCCGCAGTGAATTTGAGCGGGAAACACAAGTGCGGCCCAGCTCCAGACAGAGATCACCCCGGGCTGCTAACATGCTAATGCCATTAAATCAACTGGATACTAGCCCTTTGACGCCATGTATCTGACACATTGACACCGTCTAAGTGACCATTGCAGGGGTCATTACAAGAGTTGGACCCTGGCATAAAGAGATTCATAGACATGGGGGTGCACTTAAAACTATTTTACTGCCATTACTGACAAATGGCAGGTCTTCAAAGTGGTTTTAAACATCAGTGTATATCATATTCCGCTTTGGTTTTAAGGACTCAAGCAAACCTGAAAACTAGTCCAATGCTTTTGTAACTAAGAATAAATCAGCATTACGATTGTTATCAGTAAAAGCAATATTTGATTCAAACATGTCATTTCTGAGGACTCAACTAGGTAATGTTTATGGAATTTAAAATGAAAATCATTACATACGGTTCCCATAAGAGATTTTGGTAGAGGCCATAATGGAAGGGAATTCACCAAATGTAGTAATGCAGCAGTTTATAGCCCTACGTTTTTTTGCTGAACACAATGGTGCAGTTGATGCCAACCAACCAATTTACAGATTTTAAAATTAAACATATCTTACAAAACGTTTAAGAACTGAATGGCAGGAAAGACAACATGCCCTCACAAATCACAGTGCTGAGTGCTTAGAATAGTGCCGTTGAAGCAGGGGATTTTTGCACAGCTGAATATAGTGCCAGAACCAAATTTAGACCAGCCCTGGAGAAGAATAACACCTTTAAATGTCCCACATAACCAACTTCATCCTTTTCTCTACTTATACCATTACAACACTTCACACAATGGCCGTCTTGTGTGTGTGAAACCATGTCTGTGCGCTGGTGTGTTTCTGCTGTGCTCTGGAGCCACACACTTGTGCTTGTGGCCTGGCTGGTGCCCTCCAAACATCATCAAATGGAGCTTGACCCTGCTGGCCCTGCTTCTCAGACCTCCCACTCAGCGCTTGTTTTTTGAAGGTCGCGTTTGCTTTGGTCAGCGTCTCCTGTCAGTCTCTGGACTCGCGTTTGTCCAAGTGACTTCTGTTGCATTTTCACTCAAGCAACTTTTCCTTTGAGACACTTTGAAATGGCATTGAATTATGAAAGTGATGGAAAATGACCATCTTCTAATGTACTTATATACATATTTTTATAAATTGGTGGCTATATAATTTCTTCATGGGGTTGTGGAAAGTAACTAAATGTTAAAGGTTGTTGCTTTGCCTGTAATGTTTCAAAATATGGCATGAAACTCATCTATCTCCTTGGAGACAAGCAGACTGGAGACTGGCCAGATCTACGGGGCAGCAATCTCGCTCACAGTAAGAATCAAGTATTTTTTTTAGCAATAATTACACCTATAATTGAATAAATCCAAAATAGATAAGTTTAATGCTTTACTCTGGAACAATTCCTGACAAAATAATAACCTTTCCATGGAGACAAGTATGTGAAAAGTTACACAGCGCACCTTTAACTCGCATTTACTCAAATACTAATAGAGCAGCAAACCTACTTTTTGGTAAGTGTTTTTGTGGCTAACTGACTAAAAATATTGTTAGCTGACTTGCTTGCCCATGTATCAGTAGTGCTAATAGTAACTGTCAAATTTTAAGTAAGCAATTTTTTCACAAAGTTGTCTCCTTGAAACAGTCCTCTTACTTTAATCTTCAGTTTTTATGTAATGTGCACCTCTGACGAACTCCCAAATCCTTCATAGATTAGTTGCTGCCTAAGGGGAAAAGCTAATCAACCCCAGTCTACCAAACAAGATCGCAAATGTGCAAGTAGCAGCGCGTTTCCAGATAGCACCACGAGATCCTGATACCGTCCCATTAACTGCTGTAGAAAACACCTTCTTCTTTCACCAGATCTGTTTATCTAATTGTTATTTTTGCCTTATCAGCTGGGGGTTCCTGTGTTTTCTCGGGGGACGTGGCTTTTTACACTGAAATGCTATAAACAGGAAGGCACATCCATTGGAGTGAGTGAGACAAACCAGAACACACACAGACATAGCGTAAGGCATCTATCAAGTAACCGGGTTTATTTACACACTTGACAGCTCTATGCGCTAGCTGTCAACGCTGAGTGGAAGTTAGCCCCCAGTCAAACTCACGGTGATCTCCAGAACAATTCCGAAATCAGAGCGGTGCGTAAAGGGCGGCTTTGGACATGACGTCGTGTATTTAAAGATATGAGCTTTAAGGGAGTTGAAGTATGGATTTCATGTGTTGTTTTGCACTTTTGTAATGACATGACAAAATGGTAGCTTACACTTTAACCTTTAGATGAGATATTCACTTTTAACGAGGACGGCCAAGTGGAATGATAAAGTTAAGCCTTAAGGTCAAGAAACTATGATAGAACTTGCATTCAAGAGCACAACACTATGTAACTTTTCTGGTGCAGGGTATGTCATGCTTTCTCTGTGGAAATGTTATTTTTTTTGCCCGTGGCACTAAATTAATCTATTTTGCATTCATTCATTCTTGCATTGTATATGACTGAAAGGTTTTTATTCTGCACTCTTCTCTTTTAATGTAAATTTTATAACGATTATTTGTGTTTTGATTTGTTTGTATTATGATTTTAATGTCTTTCTTATTCTGTAAAGCACTTTGAATCACTTTTTGTACGAATTGAGCTATACAAATAAACTTGCCTTGCCATTACATGACCATTAATGTTGTAGACCTCCACTGAAACAGCTCCCAACAGCTCTGTTTACCCCATAAAGTGGCATTTTAACAGCTTCTTACGAACTCTTCCCATATGTTCCTGGTAGGTCCGTTTTCCTGTAGCCTTTCATCCTGATTTAACAATAATCCCCTGAGCCTTAACAATACGTATGAATCATTCTAAGTTTTCCATGTTGCAATGTTTCAAAACCACGAGGAGCGTTACCTCACAGGTACTGATAACACACCCCACTGGCCTTATTTACTTTGGAAGCCACTCTCCATTTGACGATAGTTAATGACAAATTGAATGTTTTGTTCTCATATCAGAAGGAGTTTATCTTTCTCTGGCTCATCCCTGCTCTGCACTTCAATCAGCAGAACAAACAGAGGAGTGGGTACTTCGGACGGTCAGAGAGGGCCAGAGCCGCAGCTGT
>KN472140.1:0-11333 GCA_000787095.1 Periophthalmodon schlosseri | reverse complement strand
GAAGTGAAGAGCAGGAGAGCAGGGAGGGAGCCACGTGTTTGGATTGGATTCACTCTTGTGTACTTATGATACTCCTGCATACATGACAGAAAAGAGTGTAAATCAGGACCAGTATCTGTTACATTTATGTTCAAAGGAGTATCGGCTTGATAGTATAAGCTTTCAAGTGACAGAGATTTTCACATTTACAGCTCAGATTGTGATGAATGTGTTGCTTTAAGTCTTCCCTGTAGGATTGCATGCCATATAATTTGTTAATCTTCTGCTAATGGAGTCTGCACTGACAGGCATTGGTTCTGAGAGGTCTAGGAGTAGACTGTGGCTAGGGCTGATCCAAAAAAATATATCCATGCAACAGCCTTTAATACATATTTTTTCAAGTTGTTGCCAAAGCAAGACTTGAAGCTAAGGTACCCAACTTTTTTGTAAATCTGTAAATTGTGTAAAATGTATTATAAAAGCAGCACTTTGTGACATAATAAAACCCTTATGTGCTGTTGGTAGCTAATAATTAAATATTTCTATTTCTCACCACCCCAGTCCAACCCAGTTTCACTTTGCTGTCTGAAAAAGTTGTTCTAAAGCCTTGCACATGCCTGAAAATGAAAGCATGTGGATATTAACAAAAGGTTGCCAAAAGGTTTGTACAGACTTGGGTCGAATTAGACAGATTTAAATACCTCCTTCCTCCTTCCGCTGTGTAAAAATCAGGTACCCAGCTTCAAGGCTAACTGTTTTTAGGCTGTCAGTGATATACGGTTAGACATGTTACACAGATGGAGTTACAGAAGGGAATCCCCCTCAGTAAAACACCTTCAGGGAACTTCAAACGGATGACACTACTGTCATGTTTTCTCTGGTAAACCTCACCTCACTGACCTTCTGCAGCATTTGGGGGAAAAAAGGATTACCAGGTCCAAAACACTGCTTTATAGGCCGTTATTAATATTTGGCTGTTTGCTACAACGTAGAGGCAACAGATGGACAGTATTGAACGGGAATGGTTTTGGCAATAGTATGTAAAAGGCTCTTGACACTTAGTTTGGGGAATGAATGAATAATGCATTGTAAAGTGACAAGTTTACAAAGTTGAAGTACTTAGGGATTAAAAATTACACTGCCAATTGTCTGTGATATAACAGTATAAACCCTTTCAATTAGTCCATTATTATTTCTGGGAAGGGATTCAAGACCCATTTCCCTTGCGGTCAGGCTATTACCACCGGCTGCATTTTTACAAATCCATGTAAGCTACAACAATGACCGTAATATGTGTTGTAGAGTGGGGACAACAGGAAGGTGACCATGGCTTCCTCTGGCCAGTCCCTCAGCTATTCAAACTCTGTTGATATCACACAATTTCCTTTTCTTGTCCAGGAAGACAGTGACTCTAAATGAACAGTTTACGATCAATGGAGAGGAATACCTTTAAAACTCTGCATGTAGACTTTGTTTAGTTTTTTCCTATGTATAGATTTTTTTATTTTGGTGAAAATTATGATACACACTAAAAATGCTGGGTTAAAAATAATCCAACCTATGTAAATAAATAACCCAGTGCTGGGTATTACTGGACCAACACAACTCTGGGTTATTTTTAACCAGCTGTTTGGGTTATTATTTTAACACAATGTTATTTTTTATACCAAATTCTGGGTTAATGCTGATAATGACCACCACAGTGCTATTTATTTACATTTTAAAATAAATAATTGCATTAAAAACATGTCACGCCATTAACAGCAGCACATTACTGATTCAGCAGTAAAATGATCATCAAAACTGTCCATGTTGCCGTTTGTTCCTGTTAAACTTGGTGAAGTAACAGAACCTTGAGCGCTGAGATTCTGAAACTAAACTGGACACTTCAGTCGCAGGAGATTCCCCTGTGGGAACAGAGGGAGAAAGGTTCATGTTTGCAGGTTGAACAGTCTTAACTGATGTAAAACTATGATAATTATTTACTATTCCACTAAACCAAGTAATAATTCAAAAAATATGAAAACTTGTCATTTACACTTTAAAGTGGGACTAAACACCTACACTCCGCCCAAAGTCACATCTCAAATAGAACTGCTAAACTACCTAGAGGACTAAAGAAGAGAAACTCTGCCCCTGCAGCCAGGTGTTTGTAATCAGAAACACCAGGCTTTAATCCGGGCAGCCCTACGTGATGTCACATAGTTCCTGAAATTGTACTGGCCACTGGAGCCAGGACACATTTTTACACATTTTTATATTGTTTTTCCAACAAAGCTGCAAATATAGCCAGTTTGCACTAAAAAGGAACATTAGACAATGCTATTCACACAGCATATATACATTTTAGTAGAAAAAAAAGTTGATTTAGTGTTTAGTTCCACTTTAAGATCCATTGCAATGGCAGCTATCCTCAAAAACCCCAATGACTGCAGCAGAGTTCAGGCCTAGAGGCTATTCAGAGAAGCTTGACAATCTGAAAACGCATACTCATTTTACACTACTATTTCCAGATAAGCAACTGAACCTGGAAGCAGCCGCAGGACACAGTACAGCACTGCAATACAAGTCAAGGGAAATTCAACAAGGATAGTACAAAGAGCCTATGCTCTGAAAAGATTTGTTAGCATAGCAACCTCATTAGCCTCTTCATTAACTTTTGATGAGCTACTTAGTCAAACTAGGTTACTTTAAATAAAATATCATATCTTCATGTTCAGTGGGCTAAAATTAGAATGCAATTTTCTATATAGCATGAAAAGATGTATTTGCCTAAAGATGTGTATCTTGTGAAAGTGTTGACTTTTTTCGACAGCATGAACCATTTACATTATTCTTCTTTTTATATTACTTAATACTTACGCATTTTAATTTCAAGTTAAGAAAGTATGGTTATTTTTCACCGCTTTGCCCATCATACAATCTGTTGGTACGAGTGGAAGTAAATGACATTGAAAGGACAAATTTCTAAAATGGTGTTTGTCAACATGTCACTAACAGATAGGTGATCCATAATAGTCCATTTCAGCTGCTTTTTACCTGGAATGTTCCACAGTCTGTCATTAAACTTATCTTTCTCCATGATGCAAGCTCCACCAGAAAAGTTACCGGTCAGATCTGTGAATAGGTGCCACAGATGCATCTTAAGCAATGCAAACACCTGTAAATGAAGATCCACTCCAGAAATTACATGCTATAGATATATTTATTGCTATACAGTGGAACATTCCAAGCAAAGTAAAAGAAACATTCAATTCTTTCAACTGGACAAAAAGTTATTGAGACGGAACATTCCAAGCAAAGTAAAAGAAACAGAACTGAAGAAGCGAAATGTCTTCTCAATAACTTTTTGTCCAACTGACATTATTGAATATTTCTTTTAATATCTTTCTTTTAATATAGAATTATATTTTAATATAGAAAAGATAGTGCACCTTTAAGAAACAGGACTTGTTCCTAGTTTCAATTATGCTGATATTTTAATAGTACAAGTTCTAACACAAGCAAACCTACTTTCTTTGTTCTCACCATTTCGTCGATGACGTCAAGAGACTCCACAATCACTCAGTTTTCTCTTCCTAAAACAGCACTATTGTTGTTTGCTGCCATCATCTCATGCTTTGTCTGGAGCTTCTCCAGACAAAGGCTTATTCACCCGAGGTCCTCTTATACCAGACGATGTGGTCAACAGATAATCCCACTAGAATAGGTTCTTCTGTTCAAGTGGCACATCTGGATTTCATGCCTTGCTCTTTGCGGTTTGCATTTTATGGTAGGGTAAACTGTTAAGAGCAAAGTCTGGACAGTTGAATCCACAAAACAGATCATGTCTCAGAGACATAGCTGGTATATGCCTGCTTACTAAAACAAAACGCTGTTGATTCAATGTGTGAGCAATAAACATATTCTTTAAACTGCTGTTTTCTTGTGGTATTACAATTCCAAGAGTTTTTTATTGCTGTATTGTTTATATACCTATATTTCTCTGAATGCTTTGCAGTCATCTATATTATTAATAATAATAATGCATTTGATTTGTATAGTGCTTTTTTGGGGCACACAGAGACAAAGTGCATTATTCATTCACTCCACACTCGGTGATGCTAAACTACTATTGCAGCCACAGCTACTCTGGGGTAGATTGACAGAAACAACAACCAACACTCACACCACATTCATACTAAGCGATGTGTGTGAAGTGTCATGGCCAGGGACACAGCAACATTTTTTGCCTCTGACGCCCCACAGTGGCACCTGGTATTGCCAGCGATCTCCAATCCAAGTACTAACCAGACCCGGCCTTGCATAGTTTCTGAGATCTGACGAGATCAGACTTTGACAAGGAGGTTTACCCACAACCTACATATTGCATAATTGCAGTTCAGTGAGCATTTGGGTAAGGCACAAATTGTATAGAGCAGTGGTTCTCAAAATTTTCATACCAAGTACCACCAAGTGCAAGGAAATATTTGGCCTTCCGAGTACCACAAGATCTAAACCAGGACTATTCTAGGCATAAACTAGGACCACACCACATCTAAAACAGGACTACACTCTTGCTATATTATTTTGTCTTCCTAATTCAAAATTAAACTGACCCAAAATTCAGCAAATATTTTAACTGTAGACTAGACTGTACCACAGTTTGAGAGGCACTGGTATAAACTGTTCATACATTTGTTTTGACTTTTATTATTTATCAATCACCTTTTTATAGGTTTGGAAACTAGTGTCTCTTCTTCATGTTAACAATTCTCAGTGTTGTATTTTTGTTGCCGTTCACATATTGGAAGTCTCATAAACCAACCAGGCAATTTAAAAAGTACTTTTACTCCTCCCACATTTCTGATATAACACCATCAAAGCCCTGTTTTACCCACAACACTGTTACAAACTTTGATGCGGTCCTTATCAGAGGGGCTGCAGCTTGCAGTGAATAGAATAGCACAATACAACAGACAAACGGCGCTCTGTAATCAGCCCTGCCCACTGACAGATTCCATATAAAGATGTCATCTAGATAGAAGTGTGGAGAGGTTCAGTCTGGTATAAAAAGACAGAGAAGGCCTAAAGGTACAAAAAACAGACGTGAGAGTGGAAACCTGCCAACTGACACAGGCTCAGCAGGGAAAGGCAATGATTTACAATGTGTTACCTCAGCTGCTGGCAGTCCACTAACAGCAAGACTTTAGCATCTCGAATGGGTCAGTTGGGTGCCGGTTAGGGTCGGTTCAGACCTGGCTGGTAATGGTGTCTTCAAGGACATCTGCATTCCGAGCATGACAAAACCTTCTTAACACTATAGGGCATTTTTACTCAAAAATCCCTCGATCGGTGGCAGTAAATCAAAGTTACGAGGAGGTCTTAAATGCTCTGCGCTCCATAGACCCAAAGAAGTCCATGGGAGCTGATGACCTTGATCCAAAACTTGTATTACCGGCTGCCCCATATTTAATTCAGCCTCTATTACATATTTTTAATTTATCAACTCAAATGGCAGTTATACCAGAATTATGGAAAACGGCACATGTTTTATTACCTTGTCTTGCAAAAGTTTTCAAAAAGTTAGTACATTTTAAAAAGTTAGTTGCAAATCAAGTTACAATTTACTTAAATAAATGCTCCATTTTGAAGTCTTATCACCGGGTTTCAAAAAAGGGCGCAGTACAGTCACTGCAACCACAAAAGTTGAAAATGACATTTTCACAGCTCTTCATGACAAACAAGATTGTGTTTATTGATTTAACTAAAGCTTTTGATTCAGTAGCTCATAAAATCTTCTTGAAGAGCCTGAAACATATTGGATTTGACACTGCTATATGTAATTGGTTCCAAAATTATCTTTCAAACAGAACCCAGGCAGTAGCAGCCGATGGCTTTAAATCAAATTTTTTAACTTTAAGTAAAGGACCGCCCCAAGGCTCAATTCTGGGACTGCTACTTTTAACTATATTTATTAAGTCCATTGGTTGCAATTTAAGAGAAAGCCTCATACATTTATATGCAGATGATGCTGTTTTATATGCAAGTGCTCCTTCTGCCGATCAGAAAGATTTTAATGAAATCCAAAATTCTTTTTTTCTAAAAATCTTGTAAGTGATGTGCAAGATACAAATCTTTATACACTAAATGGTACTTTGATTGAAAGAGTCACCACCTATAAATATCTTGGGCTTTGGCTTGATGAAAACTTATCATTTATGTAACAGTTTAAAATCAAAATGATCATTTTATTATAGAAACAAATCTTGTATCACATTGAATTACAGAAAAGAAATTGTTCAAGCAACCTTTCTTTCTGTACTAGATTATAGACATAATATACATGCAGATTTTAGCCTCTACTTTGAAACCTATAGATCCACTCTTTCACTCAGCCGTTCATTTCATAACAAGTGATGAATTTAAAACCCATCACTGTACACTGTATTTATTTATTATTATTATTATTTATTTATTAGTTACTACTTGATAGACTGCCTGATTATCTCACTTGCTTGTTGAACTTCGATACGGGAACTTTAAATACAAGATCTCATGAGTGTCTACGTCTAAAAACTGGCCACACTAGAACTTTTGGTTATTTTGCTTCCCAAAAAAAATGGATATATTGGTGCCACAAATGCACTTTAATAATCTGGTGATAAACATTTATAATCACACCAGCACCTGTTTTTAATATTTCCAATGGACCTATGTAGTAATTTGTTTTGTTTGTTTTTGTTTCTTTTAACTGTATTTTAACGGGGCGTTCATGAAAGTCTGGTACTCTCATTTGCCTCTCCCTGTATGAATAACGATAAATGAAAAAATGTAGCAGATCAGATGGGGTCACGTAGGTTACTTGGAGATGCTTTGTGTTTTGGAAAAAGAAAGAACAAAAATTCAAATGCGATTTTTCTCTTTTTCTCATAAAGACACCACACTTTTACTTTTGGTTTCCATCCATCAGCATATTTATACATAATATATACAATACATTTTTTAGCTATAGCTGTATATCTAGCTATAGTCTCCTTCATTAAAATAATAATAATTGAAGATGAATAGTTTTTAGGTATTATATTTTATGTCACTGGTACATAAGTTATATTTTCTTTTTAAATACAGGATACATTAACTTTAGACATACATGTAACACATTCATAACTGTATCGTCTTTATTTCTCCTAAAAAGTGTGTTTAAAGTGTAACCTTAGATCTGTCTCTTTAACATATTTTTCACCTTGACAGTGGTGCGCTCTTGAGAGTATATCTTGTTTTCTTTGCCTATCAACTAGGTCATGGTAAAAGCAGCCAGTGAGTTAACTTTATCTCTATCTGTTGTCTTGCATATCATGTCCCCGTGCTTTGTTCTCAGCCTGTGCGATATGCTGACGCCCCTCCAGCTCTCTGCGCAGTGGCCTCTTTGGGTTTGGGTCCGGTCCAAAATGCGAGTCTGTGGTTAGCCGCTACTTACAGCCTGAATCAAACAGGAGCCCAATCTCCCAGAGCACCTTTTGTAACATGTCAACACACTCACAGACAGGCACACGTCAGCAGACTATGGCTACAGGGGAAATGCTTACTTTCACCGTGTACTCACCCATGCATCACTTCTGCTCGAGGGGTGTGGTCAAACATGGGCTCCGTCGACCAAAAAGGATTAAACGCGTCCCCGTGGTTTCCAAATGGTAAAGCTAAACATGGCAGTCTGTCAACAAATTACGATGTAGTGGTAAAAGGAAACGTTGTATTCTATAGGCTAGCATCTGTTAGCAACTGTTGTTTTATTTATTTATTCATCCATCTATTTTTTTCAGGGACTCCCAGACTTCCCACACCCCGGACACTTCCTTCAGCTTCTCTAGAGGGACCCCAAGGTGTTCCCAGGCCAGCCGAGAGACACAGTCCCTTCCCTTATATCTGTGATTTTGTCCTTTCGGTCATTACCCAAAGCTCATGACCATAGGTGAAGGAACGTAGATTGATGGAGAGCTTTGCCTTTCGACTCAGCTCCTTTATTTACCATGACAGTCTGATTTATTTGCTTTAGTTTTTTGTTTTGTTTTGTTTTTTTGTATATACACTGCTGATATGTATAAACCCCAAACTGGCAATTGATGAAATTTTATTGGCACTTCAGGCATGGAATCTGTGAATTAACGAAATACCTAAATAACCTAAAGATAAGCAGTTTGAACGCCGATCAGGGCATAATATTCTTGTGTCCTTCAGCAAGACACTTCACCCAACTTGATTAATAATGTGGTGTGTCTAGTAGTTTGTAACCATCAAATATGGAGCGAATGAAAAATGCATACAAATTGTAAGCGACCTTAAAATCCAAAAGACGGATTATTATAATTATACCAGTATATGCACCTGAAGTAGGATCAAATCAGTTATGTGAATGTGTTAGAGTTTGTAATACAATCATTTTCTGACATATTTGTAAATCTTTAGCCTAATAAATGTTGTTTTTTGTTTGTTTTTTTTTACATTCTGAGCCCAACTTACCCAGGCAAAATACATGCTTTTCCAGTTAATGCTATAACCTTGTAGCCCCCTGACCAGACATGGGCTGCTCCCTCTGGCCTCTCCCTGTACCCAGTCAGACAGCCTCCTCGCACTCATACAATATTCAGACATGTGTGTGATGGTGCGCCCATGTACATGTGTCCGGTTCCATCAGCATCCACGCTGAGTCACGCTCCACACAGCGCGGCCTCCTCTCTCTTGACATTTGGTGTGGTGCCTCGGGCCAGCGGGGGCAGCGGTGAGCACACATGCGCCCAATAAGGGTGGGTGCAAAGAAGGGACAGATATGCTCCTCTGCGCACTGTGGCTGGGTCCAAATGTCCACACTATTCCCTACTTAGGGCACTAAATAGGGGTCGTGACATTTTTAAAAAATTGCACTGTTCCCTGATCATGAATAAAACACTTACATAAACAGTTGCTAGCGTTGGCCGCTTACCTTACCTTGAGCTGTTAAAAGATCAATACTTTCCACATCTCAGACAAAAATCAAATAATCCAGTTCGTTTGAGTCAGATCCAGCTTGACAAAAATGTATGGTTATTATTAGTCCATAAATACTTGTGTGCCCGTTTAATTTGGTCATTATTTGTTACAGAAATAATTTTTCACTCAGACGCCAGAGTCACGTGACCTGAAAGTAGTGAGCTGTGGGTCCAAATCACACTATATAAAAGTGCAGAGTGCAGGGCTGTATATTGAATGAGAGGTTAGGGACTAAGGTGAACATTCAGACACATATATACGTTTTGTAAGTTTTAGTATTGGACATGCAAAGAAACCTGATAATGCTTTAAATCCATTGACATTGATATGCGTGTTAAATTCTCTATTGGCCTGTGCACTAGATACAACACACTGACTTCATGACTTGCCTTTGAGCAAACTGCTTCTTTTAAAATAATGATCGTTAAAGCTACACAAAGGTAAACCAGGCTCTGCGCTGTTTTCAGGGCTGTGAGATTGATTCCCGACTCCAACAATTGCTGATTCTCTTCACCCCTTATTTTACCTGATACTGTCCTGTAAATAACGTCTACAGACCTACACATAAAGTTCCAAAAAGACAAAAACTATCACATCGATTCCTGACAATGCAATTGGCTCTACAGTTTTAAGGATTAAATGTTGACAAATGCAATATGGTGTTAAGATATTTGTCTAAGGCATAATTATACGTTTCAAGCTGTGGCAATGGCTATGGCAACAGTTCTCGGTCACCACAAATCAGGAAGGAACTGCTTGTCATACTGTTTTTGTCTTCTGCAATTGACCCATGGGAAGTGGAGACCTTTCTCCAGATCTTGAGCTTGGTTTGATCAGGCAGGCCCATTAGCAGATTTTTGGGGTCCAGGGCAAGAAAGCTCCCATAGGTCCCATTTTAATCGAAAATTATCGAAAGATAGTCAAATTCTGGGACCCTAGACATGTTGGCAACTCCCTGTGATCAATACTTCCTATAGTTGGAGTTTTAACTTAATTAAAGAAACCTATCCAGACACAGAGAGAACACGTAAACTCCACACAGAAATGCCTCTACCTGTCCGGGAATCAAACTTGAGACCTTCTTGCTATGCGGCGCCAGTGCGAGCCAATCCACCACCATGTTACTTTGCCAGTGTGTACATATGCACCACTCTATTTATTCAAAGTATTAAAACCCCAAATCCTCTCGTCTCTAGCTTGTACATCCAAGCTCTTAGCCACACGCCCTTTTCAAAGCGCAACCGATGAATTATAAATCAAAACAAACAGTGGCAGATGATTCAGCAGTGTCTAAAATTAGCCTTGTGTGCAGTTCTCCAGCAGCTCTGAGCAAAAGGAAAAATCAGTGACAACTTTCCACCTTTCTTATCAAACGCACTATTCCAATAAGCTACAGCTAAAATAGAATCCAGGAAGGATGTGGTTTCGAACTGGCCTTTTCTCCTCTGTATCATGGTTCCTGTCTTTAAAGTGGACAGGTTATATTTAAGATTTTTTAGAACTCACTGCTAGTTCCTATGTTTTTGCACTCCATTTTTTTCCCCACAAACTGTTCCTGGACTTAAGTAAACTATGACAAATATTCACTACAGACTCTATCCTTCCAAACCAAGTAGGAACAACATGAAAACCCGTCACTTGCACTTTAAACTCTATTCACAGCCCTGCCTACATGGGTCACACCATTCTAACTATAAAACAAGTCATCACTACAGAAGCCAGTCTATAAATGAACTCCAATAGATTCCTCTGCTCCTTTTGTACTTAACCAGAAATAGTACACTGCATGTTTTATGAGGACCTATATTTTTGTCTCTCTCACGCTTAAAACGAAATGAGTACAGCGTTTTGTGGCGTTCCGTTTATAGGCCTGGTGACCGCAGCGTCGCTCTCATGTGGTCAGTCTATGGGGTACAATGGCAGTGAAGTCGGAGTTGTCACCCTGAGTTGATGCGAGGGTATAAAGAGCATGGCTGTAAACTGCAGGGTTGATTAAAGACAGTAAAGTGCTCTATACAGTTGGATTTAGAACAAGAAAATTATAGTTTATAGAACAGTAATAAGGTTTAGAAAGACATGCATGGGTAGGTAGAATAAAGGAGGGTAAGGTTTTTATAATGGGTAAGATGCACATAGATTTATCACTAGGAAAATGATAGGCTACAAGAGGGTTGGAGAAAGTAACCTAAACAATAGGACTAACTGTGGGAATAAATTGCCTTAAAGATGTAATAACTTTTCTAACCCGCTTGACTCAGTGGAGATGTTTTGCTTTTCATCAACTCTATAACATTTGATTTGATTTTCATCAACTCAATAACATTTGATTTGATTTTCATCAGATCAAT
>KN472139.1:14916-27774 GCA_000787095.1 Periophthalmodon schlosseri | reverse complement strand
AACAACTTTGTTCTAATACAAAAAGTAAGGCAAAATCCCCATAGAAACTTTCATCTGCATTTAGATTGAACACTGTCCTCTTGAGAACACATGTGAGTTCAGCATAAATCAGACCTAATCACAAAACCCCAAATACTGTTCTGCAGTAAAAAGAAGCCCAAACAATGCGCTAAAACACTAGCGGCAGTTTACAGAGGCACAAACAAACAAAGCTGTGGGATTTGGAGCTGGAAATTGGGGGACTTTTGGATGACAAGTGTGGCCTAAAGCATGGTGCTGACAGATGGAAGTGAAGAAAAAGCTCTAAAGGAGGAACAGAAATCTGCAAGGGACATGAAAGCACACTCGCTGTCATTCACACTCTGTATCTCACCCTGTTGTCACGCCACCGTCCTCTGAGCAGGCAGTAACAGTGCGGAGCTGACACACAGGTTTAGATGTCGTCATTTTTTTTACTATATAAGGAACACTTCAAAACGCTACTTGCAAGTATTTGGTGAACAGTATATTCCATATATTTTTAGATCCTAGAATGTGAGACTGTCATGCTTCCAAATTGGGGACAGGTACAGACTGTATAAAGAAGTGGACTAAGTGAGTGTGACGTTACCCATAGCATCGGCTCCAGCCAAATGAAGCTTGATGAGGATAGTGGTTATATATAACTGCTCCAATAAGAGCTGAGTTCCATATTTGGAATTCTGACCGTGAGTATCATAGCAACCAAAGAGCCAATATGGAGCGAGGTTGCTGAAGGTAATGCCCCTTCCCTCCTGCACTGCTGGTTTAGCAGGAAGCGGGCACTTAGCAATGCTGTCTATAAAACCTGTTGCTGATGCTAGCTTGAACAACCTCGGGGAAAAAAGGCGCCTCGTTGGTCGGTTATCCATATTCATATCTTGATTTACGGACAAATTAGCAAAAAAAAAAAAAACAGAATCATGTAGCGTGGATTAATACAAAAATATTAAGACCAAAGTGACGAGCCTGACAGCAGCGGTTAGGGAGAGGGGGGGCAACAGTTTTTCAATAGAAAGTGAATTGGAGTCAGAATCGATGGAGCCTGAAGCGCGCCCATGCTCACTTCCTATTTGGAAGTGAGCATGGGTGCTAGCAGGTTAGCTATGTCCATTTAAATACATAAATGAAAATGTATGTATGTGTAATGTATGTGTAAATTATATACAGTCTATGGGGACAAGAGACATATTTTCCTGTTGAAATATCTAAAAAGTAAATTCACAAAGTTAAACCTGATAATTTCTAATGGTGACTCTATAACTCGCTATATTACAACAAAAATATTGGTCAAAAGAGTGTTGTTTTATCTGAAAGCCAGCAGTACATTCATACAGTGCGCTCCATGGTGATGCTAAAATTAAGCAAAGGGCTTTGTGCAGCTGCAGATGGGACCTTTAACAGTAGGCCTTGTGCATAAAAATATACAAGTTTATGATGTTGGTATTTTTGAAATGTTGGAATTTATGCAGAAACGTATAATTGAACAGATGGCTGAGCAAACTTAAATGGGTTTGGAGATGTTCCAGCTCGCCCTCTATGAGCATGTCAGCAAACATCCTCTCACTGATAACACTTACACTCACTCAGACTCCGCTGTGTTTGGAAAATGAATTCAAGAAAGATGGCGGCTCATCGTTCTCAAACTCACCCGAGTCGAAACTGATCAGGAGTAGAGACACAAGGACACGGTAACCTGCTGCAAACCGGGCCTGCCACATTCTGGACCTAAAAACACAAACAAGATCACAGTTTTAGAACGCTACAAGACAAATACAAGTACATACAAACTTCCCTGCATGCCATAGAAATAGAACGAGTATCAGGAAGCATTTGTGTGGTAAAATATACAACATGTAGAGACATGTGTCTGGTGTAAGGAAAAAACACGCCAAATTTCTTCTGGTTGTTTACTATCTGAACACAAGGGCTACTGTAGGCCGTAACCCACGCCAAAACAAGAGCAAAACAACAGCCGTCTCAACTCACTAGAGCCAGTCTCCAAAACAGACCAGTAACTAACGAAGCAAGCGACAAGCAAAGTGTCACATACAAAAGCAGTTACATTAACAACAACACATAAACAGTTACAACAAAAGGTCTCAACTCAAACTCAAAATATCAGATCATTACAATAATATGTATTTATTTATTTATTTATATGGCACTTGAAATTTAAATACATTCCATTGCACATAAACGTCTCATGCAACATTATCCAGGATACATTTCAACTCTAGGTATCTGAAATATGTTTATATATCTCACGGCCACCGCCATCTGTTAGAGCAATAAACCTCCTCTCCAGTCTGTTCAGCTCTAAGACACTGTAGTCTTTTCCAAAAGTCTCAAAGAATGATGTGGGAGTTTGTGACCACTTTCCCTGTACCATGAACCACAATATGTATTCATTCATAAAAAGTATATCATAAGTACATATAGTTTATCTTTCTGTCAACAGACATGAAAATGCTGTGATGCTCCTAACATTTACACCAGCGCATTATGAGTGAGCATTTTGCATCAAATCCACCCTTAGCCAGAATAAATTGTGCATCTAAGCCACTCACAAGTCCACGTGTTTGAATCATAACGTCAAGTTTTGTCTGTTCTAATAGGATCATTTTAATCTGCGGCAATGGGGACAGTCTGTATGTATGTATTTTTAACACAAGACGATTCAGATGCAAACCAATAATGATAAATCTGTTGTGGGGTGATGGCACAAATGTCATAAGACTTTGTGAGAGATGAGATAAGCTTTTGGACAAATTGCATCTTTATGTTGATGGCATCTATTTATTTCATGTAAAAAGGTTAAGTTACAGTTTTAAGTCTTTAGTGAGCTGTGATTATGGTCCAATTCAGCGTGAGGTACTTGATAAGAACGTGTTGGTCTGCTCATTTTGAAAATAACACGTGCATTTTCTCTATTGTCAGTCCTGGAACACTCTGTCTAAAAGTAATACTAGGAAATAGGACTCTTTTGTGTGACTTTCAGCTTAGATTGCTCCAATTTTGCACTATGACAAAATGATCTGACAATTGATATAAAGTGCAAGATCATGACTTTGTAGACTCAGTATTTCATTGTATAGACTATACTGTTTTCCTGCTCTGGGGTTGTGTGTTTTATCCATTTTTAGGATTGCACAGAAATGCCCGAAGCAGAAAGTACTTTTTGTTTGACACGCAGCAAAGGGTTAGATTTGGACTGGCTTGAGATGAAGAAATATGTTGTATCCTCTGTTTCCAATACTCCTGTATGCTTAAGTTTGTCTTTTTAAGATCATACAAGCTAAACTCCGGCAGTATAAAAATATAACAACAATAGAACCAAATATAGCCTTGTCAGTAAGATGGATTTTTGTGATTTTTGTGAATTCACAAACTCTTAAGAATCCGTCTTGTTCAGCTCCAGATGAAGCTTTTGCATGTGATAGGTCCAGACTGATCAATCACAGGGCTTTAGCCTAGGTACTTTAGCCAATTTTAGTGGAAATATGGACTATTTTGTTTTTGAAAACATGCAGAGGGAAGCACTTTGTGCATTTGTGGACAGTAAGGCTGGATTTAAGTTTGATATTTCGGCTTGTTCCGCTGTTGTGTCACTTTGACCAATCAACGTGAAATATTTGTTTGAATGCTCCAATCATTGGTTCCAGTCACTTTCAGTGAGAGCCAGGTGAACTCTATTCAGAGGGCTACACATATCAGTCTGGTGAGAGCCAGGTTAAACCAAATATGCTTCTCCATAACAAATGGCTTCATCATATACTGTATATACACATAAACACACTGCTTTGAGGTTGACCTTGTATTCTCTGTGGCGTTGGATCATTCCAACCAGCGTTCACTCCCCACACTGTCTCTGAGCAGGTGTCCCACTGTTCTTCCCTGCAGGATCACTGTTGAGTCTTCCAAGAGCTAAAGACCCATTCTTTTATGTTCCCTTCAAACTACTCAAATAGCCATCTTTGCTCTTTTTTCAGTTTATATCACTTATCTTTCAAGACAAATTCACTCTTGTGAGGTTCCACTTGAAAGAGATAATCTGTATTATTTACATCAGCCGTGAATGACCACAATGTTACAACCAGTATCACCATTAAGTCTCACACTGAATAATTTCTGAGGTTTCTGGACATATTCTTTGGTGCAGTGAGGTGATGGTGCTGCCGTCCTCTATAATAGCACAGTGTGAGGAAGCGCCCGCACACATCAGAAATGAGCTGCTGACTTTGCCAGAGGATTTGGCTTAGGTCCTGCAGTTCTCGGCTCAATAGCAAGACGCCTGTGACAGAGTTTTATTGGCCCCGCGCTGGTATGAAGTGGAGGAAGAGAAAACACACACTTTATCTTAACCCTTGTGTTGTCCTGGGGTCCTTTATGACCCCAAAAGCAACTTTGTCACAGCAGAACTCTGTCATTTATTCATCAAATGGGCTGAAAATTTGGTCAGATGTTCATTTTGCTGACTTACCGCACTGATACCACATTTACCTTACATTTATATATTCAGTGCCAATAGGCCTTGATTATGTGGAAAAAGTGGATTTTTGACATTATATAACAAGTAATGTTATATAATGTCAAAAATCCACGATGGTGAAATAAAAATATTTGGTCAATTAGAAGGTGGGAGTGGTCTAAATTTAGTGTGGATGCTGTTTTTGAAAAAAATTATGACCCCAGCCATTTCATTTCAATGAGATTCAGTGAATCCTGCTTACATTTCTGTGGTTTGCCTTTCATACCAACTTCATTCAAACTCCAGACTGAGAACTTACTTATGAAATATGCATCTCATAGGATCTCATTTACATGAATACTTACTTGATTTTGGATTTATAATTTTTTCATAGTTTTAAAGCCCCAAAATCTCTGCAAAAGTTTTTACATATAGCCAAATGGTGTTTTTTCCTCACAAATCCACCTTTTTCAGAAAAAGATGCTTTTTGATTCAAATTTCTTCAAAAATCATTCAAAACAGAGTTTATCATCAGAATTTATGACCTTTGATGAAATGATTGAATGTTCAGAGCTGTGTGACTCTGCAGGTAAACAGCAGAAGACCAGCTCGTGTTTGGGGCCATGTAAGTCTATGGGCAGTGGAACTAAGCTGTATCTCTATAAGACAACATGTCCCCTGATAAACAGAGCCCAGGGTCTGTGCTGTTCATTGCAGTGAAAAACGCTGACATCAGTACATTCAGTGACCACTGAAAAAAAATAAATTCACTCAATTCTGACAAATCCTACTTGGCAACTGATAAAATAGTGTTTGTTCAGTACAGTGATGGAAATGTATAGTTACAGGACATTTTTAGGTCCAAAAATGCATTACTAAAGCAAGATTTTCAAAAAATGAAAAAAAACAGTGTGGTATCACATAAATCAGTCTGAAGTCAGGCTAAAAATAGAGCCTAAAATGATAAGAAAATGTTATTTCATGGCTCAGTTATAAGAGAAACAATTTGGGATCAAATTGACCCAAGAGGAACTTCATTGTAACTCTACTGGGAGGAACATACACGGGTTAAGATGCTCCACATTGGACAGATTTAAAAAAATTCTGACCATTTAAATCAGACGACAAATCATTTCTTATCCACGGCCTGAGAGATGGTTGGAAAACTTTGGAAATGGAAGGAAGCTGGCGAGTAATTAAACTTTATCTGGTCTGTCTGGATTTTTTCTTACATAAAATAAATAATTTATCAAGGAAAACAGCCCCTTAGCATTCACCAAGGTAACAGCAGCTCATGCCAACAGCATCTCTGACACTGAAAAAAAGATTACGCAACTAGCCTTTATAAATCAAAGGAATAATGGTGGCTTTCTCTCCGGAGCATGTGGAAGCTCAGTTAGACCTCGACCTTACAAAACATTTTCTGATAAAAAACACACTCAGCAAACTGTAGTGAACAACAATCTGAGGAGTGCTTCAGCGGTGAGTCCATAGTGGTAGTGGTGTAGGTGTGGCACCGCTCCAGCACACATCTCTAAACAGGGGTTAGGACCTGTGATGGGCCCTGACAGATTGGGGTCGGGGCGTTGGACTGGGGGCGCGGGTGCACAGATTTCTAAAGGCCTGGAGAGGGTCATGACACTGAGGAGTTTGCCCAGTCGTAGGCAGGGGCTGATCCTGGGACTGGAAGAGGCCCAGCTGCCACCGAGTACACAGGCCGAATACAGAGCGCAGCCTGTGGACACATACTATCTGTGAACGGGACAGCGCTCTTTCAACGTTTAACCAGCGGGTCTTTACAGCACTCTACAGTCACCATCCTGTAACATCAGCCGCATACTAACCAGTGGTAGCTTTTGTTCAGGACAAGACATGCCTCGTCATGTATGCCCCCCACACAGTCTGAGCAGAAAAGAGCCACAAGTCTCTCAAATGCTTCACTGGACATCAATGTCTGCGTCCATTTGACACATCTTCACTGTGTTGTTTGAATAGGACACATTCACGGCTCATTGTGGACATCCGTGACGCAGTGACAGAAGTAAAGAAAGCAAACAGATGAGGTCGGATGTCCCACATTACGGGTCGACACTAAACGCATCATGAAGGCGACTTGAAGCTCCTCTCAGGCACAAACACAGGCTCCTGGTGTGATTGAAATGAACCATGTGTGAGAGGGTAATTCAACAGCTTTAGGCCAAGTGGGTGAAAATAAAACTCAAAAGTGTTCAGTCGAGCCAAGTATATGGTCATTTGTAACAGAACATGTGAAAAATGCATCTCACCTTAGAACTACATGTATTCAAAATGAAAAGTATTAAGCAACAACAAATTTGACCATATCTGTGGCCCAGTGCAGCCAGTTGGTAGAGTGTTCGTCCTCTGATCCGAAGGTTAACGGTTTGAATCCCGCTCTCGACATAAAAAAAAAACAAACAAACATCAATCAGATCCACTGATCCACAGGTTGGCGGTGTGGTTCCAGCTGTCTCACTGATGAATGCTGTTTTGCGTCCTTGGGCAAGACACTTAACCCACCTCGACCCCAGTGTCTGCATACACGGGAGTTTGAATGTGTGTGCGAATGGTCGAGTGGTTCCTTGATGTAAAGTGCTTTGAGTGCCTTGAAGGTGGCTATGTCAAAATATAATATGCTGTAGAGGAGCAAAAGGTCACCTGCACAAGCTTCACCTGGGAGCCTACACTGCCTGTTCAGCCTATCCTCACTCACTGCTCATCAGCTCATGTTCAACCCACTGCGCTGCCATGCCCATCACAGCTCAGTGCCAGCTGATCAGTGCTTAGCCAACATGTTTTAAATACCCAGCACCACCTTTGCAGAGGATGCATCGGTTTCTTTTGAGTTGACTGTTTTATATCATAACCCAACACAACAGTAGTAGTTATTTCTTTGTGCACTCCCCTCTGCAGATATGACCGCTGTTCTGTGGTGACTACAGACTCAGAGCGGCTCATGACTCATGCAGTTTTGGCCGCTCCGTCAGATGTGAAGAGGATGGAAAGATGCCGCCTCTCACAAGAAACACCACACTCTTCTGTTCTCACACTGACACTATTGATTCCACTGGGCACCCGGACAACAGGGGTTATTCAGACCAACTACATAACGGGCTAAGAGTGGTACGAACGGTTTCTGTGCTGCGGCCTGTGAATACGAGGTCATCAATCAGTCTGGATGTTTGATAGACAAGTTAAAGTAAAGAGAAGGTTGCATATAATAACACAGATGTGATTGGTAGAAAACCACAAAAGTTCAGGAACAAAAAAGGCTAGCTACTAAGAGTCCACTTTTACATGCTGATAATGTTTAGAAAAAGATATTGGTGTTATTGTTACCACATGATAGTGCCACAATGTACAGGTAAGAGCAAAGGATTGTAACAGATATCTTTAAGGAAATAGTAGCTGGGCTGTGCAGCACAAAGCAGCTTTGGAATCAGGCATTATTCATTTCTGTAAGGCATCACAAAAGGATCAAATAACACAGGCGGCTTCACTGAGTTTGTGTGACTTGCAAAGAATGAAAGAAAAAGAGTCCTGTTCTGTATGCTATTTTTGTAAATAGCAAGATGATTTTCTTTCTTAAGTCTAAAAACAGCAGCTGCAAGGAGAGAGGATAGTTGGCTAACAAATGTAGCCTATTGTAGTAGTGAATTAGAGACAGCACCACAGCAAAGTCATAGCCTAACATTCAGTTAGTGCTCCAAGACAGCAGAAACACAGCTGAGCTATGTGCAAACAAACTTAAATATTTAGTAAATTAACTATACATGTTTTCTCTCCAGCTTCTGCATGAACTTAAATACACACAGAAAACACCCCAATCTTTACCATCACAAATTCAAGATTTTTAACATGAAACTGTCTATTCTTTGTTACCTTACTTAACATTCGGTGGTTTAATGGTTTGTTCTTTAAAAATTAAACCTTCCTGGGTTTGCTAACTGAAGCTACAGTTGTAGTAGGTGGGGCTTCATCTGTCAGTCGCTGATTGCAAATCTGAGTGATGCTGCGGTTCACAAATTTGAGATACTAAAGTGAATAACTAAAGTGAAGACAATACACTACAACATACAAACTGCATTACAGGTAAAAAATAATCGCAGGAAAAATAATTGCATGAGTTTATTCCGTAGACAATTGTAACGAGCATCATTATTTAAACTGCATTGCAAACTCAATCTCTCCTTTGTGTTCAGTGCTGAGGGTCACTTGTATTAAAACGTGTTTGTTTAAGTATACAGCTAGAGAAAGATGTATTGATTGAAGGGCCAAAGGTCGAATATAAATGACACACTGAAGTTGCTGGGTCGTCTAAATGGTCGCTACACCAGCTGTGAAAAGCAGGGGTCAAAGGTGAGAGGTGTGGGGTTATTCTGAGTAACAAAACCAATAACGGCTCAGGTGCATCGGGAGCCACAGTTTTAACTATATTAAAGACCTCACATTTAATCACTCCTCACCGACGCCGGCTGCAGAGTGACCGTCTCTCCTAAAATAGACACTGAGAAATTTGCATCTGTAAATGGAATAGGATTATGGATGCAAACAAAACTGCGCTGGGGGGACTTTATCCAAGAATTCCTCATCTTTAATGATGTGCTGAGTACGCTGAATAACAACTAGGCAACTTGTCCTTCAGATTAACACAACCTTAGTTACAGGCGTATAGATGCTAGGACTGCAGGATTTTGCAAAAAAACAAAAACAAAAAATGAACTGCACAGTTTCTGATAAGTACTGGCTATATGTTATAAATAAAGTAAGATTCTGTTCAGAGTGCACATTGTAAACAACTCCAAACTCAACTCATAAACTAATACAATTAATTCATTAACAATTAAACTAATTAATAAAGAATCCCATGAATTTTAGAACATGCTTGTTAAGGTCAAGATCACACGTAACATAACTGCAGCCTTCACAGTTTGAACTACGTCAACTCAAGACACAATTTTGATTTGACTGCAATATATTGAGTAAAAGAACTCTGCCCTTCATCTAAAATGGCTTCCATTTAACAAACAGGAACGAGGGTTTGTGTCAAATCAGTCGCCAACCTTAAAGAGTCCCCCGGTCAGAGACAAAGAGGGGGGACCTTCCTCTTTGTGTGGCAGTGCTGTTCTACCATGGTCTCATGTAAACTCATTTTCATTGGTTTGGGGTCTGGCTTAGTCCCTCCCAGGCTAAACACTGAACTTGATGGATAGCTGTATTTGTCCAATCCGTTTTGAGTTTGGCCGGTGACTTAGGCAATGAGCACCGGCAATATTCCCGGGAGACAGAGAGAGAGAGACGGTTCTGGATTTCATCTCAACTTCTATAGCTTCAGAAATCCTACCACAAGTGCTATATATTTAACATATATAAGTTAGTGGAGGTTTGGGAGCTGTCCGGTGCTGAAAAGTGTGGACAGTTGAAACTCTATTGTTAGCCCTCTTGTGAATGTAAAAGCACCCTAAAGTTTAAAGTATAGCCACAGTGGTCTAACTTTACTTTCCTATACTTGTTCTCAGGCTTTGAATTACAATAATAAATCCCTTATACGTTTGCTGCAGTCTGCTATTCCCTGTACATTTATTCCAGAAAACATTAAGGATAAAACACTGTGCTGGTGGTGGTGTCTAAGGTGAAGCTTTTCTGTTCAAACCCAAGTACTATAGGAGAGAACTGTGACTGATTTCATTCATATAGCACTTATCTGTTAGCTATTAGCAGTGTATTATAGTGAAAATGGTTCATAATCACCTAAGGACATATTGCACAAAACACTTTCACAGAGCACAGAACAGAGTCAAAGCCTTATTGAGAATGATCTTTTCATCAATACTGAAAGATGTTTCAAAGGAATATATAGATTCTACCAATACCAATAAAGGACTTTTATTGTAAGTCAGAGTGCCTCGGCTCTCCCTCTATTTTTGTCTACCATTACTCACCCCCTGAATCCTCAAAGTACCTGCAGTACATTTTATTTGACCCAGTGATGCACTCACCCTTCATGTTCTTTTTTGTGATATGGATTCTACCAGTCCATGCATCAGCGCAATTAAACAAAGAAGAAGGTTTTTAGAATACATACCATTTTTGCATAGATGTTGTTGTGATATAAATTAGAAAGGGGCTGTATATTGTTGTTTACTCTAGGATCTGAAGGTGTGCAAAATGAAGAAAACTGAAGTTGATAAACAATAAAAAATGTAAAAGAAACACGTGTGTCTCTAAACAAGGTAATGAGGTAACATTTCTGTTCTTTTGTGCATAATTTCATCCCATAGCAAACAAGACAGAAGCAGTCTGTAGTCTCACAGCAGGGAGGTCCTGGGTTTGAGTCTAAGGCTGACCTTTCACTGGAGGTGCTCCAGCTCTGGAAAGAGTTTGGCTGAGGGCCGCACTGCGGCTGCCCATGGTTCCTGAATGATTGCCCCAGTGTCATTGAATGATGGGTCAAGTGAAATTTAATTACAAGTTCAATGAAGTATATCTCTAACCTTAACACGGGCTATATATCGTCAATATATACAGTGCAAAACCCTCCCTCCACAAGACTGAGTAAGAAAGAAGGGAAAAGAGAGTAGATGGGTATTGTTACTAAACACGTAGTCAAAGATTAATGAAAACTTAGTCAGTGTTATGTGGTATTGTTTACTCTTTTACTTTACACTAATGTGGTCAAATAATGTATTTACCATAATTCCAGAGTTAGAACAATTTGCCGAGTGTTTTCACTCTTTGTTCAAGGCCAAATAAAAACGTCACTAGACAATGAAAACTACCCAACTAAATCCAGCCCTGCAGTGCTTCTTCTGTCTGAAGCGTCTCACATTACTCTTGGCCAGTCTTTCCCCTGACACACAAACTGACTGCTAGGATTGCAGACAGCTCAAAGCTATGATAGACAACAGTGAGACAGATTGAGAGCACAAGCAAGCCAGCTATCCTACTCTTTTTCAGCATCTCTGTCCCCTGCCCCACCATCTACATACACGAGGAGACCAAAGTGCATTTCTCAGACTTGCACAAGCTTGGACACACATCAGAGTGCCATGAAAAATGCATGGTGCAAACTTTCTGCTGGTCTCCTAACCTAATTTCTCACTATATTCATTCCACAGTTTCTCATCTATGCGAGGTGTTGCCTAGTTAACCTTAGCCTGTTTTATGGAGCTGACACACAGTTGGGGGTGGACTCGCTCACAAGGCCAGAGAAGAAAAAAGGGCTTAAACTTCTGAAAAGCCCAGCACTAAATGAAAACAGAATCGGGTCTCTTTTTCAGAACAGCAGAGGCTCCCATCTCCTCAGACAATACGGTTCATTTGTCAAGGTGACCCAAAGTGTTCTGTGTGATTTGTAAACGCCAGTCTGTTTACCTCTCATCAATGCACCAAGAATTATTCACCTGCATGGACTAATTAGTCACTCCTGTTATTTCTTTTTAAAGTTTCTCAAAAGATACAAGTACCACAGTGCATGCCTTTCATTTCTTGCCCAAATCCCATTTTTATCAAACTCGGCGACACATGTTCTCCATATGATTTTCTCAACATCTGTCAAAATATTCCCGGACAAAAACCCTACTATGTTCCTTCCCTCGGTGTAGGCTATAGAAAACAATTACACACGAAGCACCAGGACATATTTCAGAAGCAAAAACCCATATGTCCAGATGTTTTCTTCATGACCATTTTATAATACAGTCTTGACCTGGATGACAGAGAGCCCCAAGGGAATTTACACAGGAAACTTCTCCATATGGCAACATGTAAAGACGTGTGGACACCGGACACACTAACAAGGTTACTTTGTGAGCTGATGTTTTATGTATGTCGTTGGCACGGCTCGTAAATACAGACCAATATTAAAAGCTTCGACCTGTAAATAATTCACGCTAACCCGAACGAGTGCGATCTGTGTGCGTCTCAGCTGCTTGGCTTTTACGGCTGTACTGTACCGGGGCTGATTGAGAACTGACCAGTGAACAAAAAAAAAAAAAAAAAAAAAAAAAAAAGCATTTACCGTTAAATCATTTATTCCATGCATGGTCACTCTCAGAAGAAACCCAAAATACAGAACGGTTTACCTTATATTTATTTTAACCTTTGCCTACCTTTTTGATGCCACGAGGTGCAGCCTGTGTAACGATCCTGTCCTTAGGAATGTGAGTGAGGCAAATAGTCGGTAAGAAGGTGCAGGGGCGCAGAGGAAAGGGACGCCGGATCGACAAACGCAACAGAAAAACCAGCGTGAAGCACTTTGAGGAAAGACACGAGGCGAGTGACCGGGTCTGAGCGCACTTTACGCTGCTTCCTTCCTTCTCCTCCTCTCTCCTCTTCACGCAGCAGCGGCG